>PVKC010045695.1:0-11375 GCA_004027635.1 Crocidura indochinensis | reverse complement strand
CTTGGGGGAACCATATGGGACACCGGGGAATCGAACCATGGTCCTTCCTTGGCTAGCGCTTGCAAGGCAGACACTTTACCTCTAGCGCTACCTCTCCGGCCCCGTAGCTGGGTTTCAGTTTTGTAAAGAAGACCACCCCCCACTTCACCAGTACAACATTCTCATTATCAGTGTCCCAAATCTCCCTCCTCCCCACTCTACCCCCAGGAGCAATTTCTGAGCTCATAGCCAGGAGTAACCCCTGAGCGTCCCTGGGTGTGGCCCAAAAACCAAAAATAATTTTTTTTGTTGTTATTGAAGGGCTGGAGAAAGGTACTGCTTTGCGTGCAGCTGACCCAGGTTCAATTCCTAGCATCACAGAGTCCCTGAGCTCTGCTAGGAGTAATCCCTGAGCACTTTAGGGTTGTGTCCCAAGAACAAAAACTAACACCAAATTTATTTTGGCTTTTGGCCCCTTCTCTACTACTGCTGAGGGGCCAGCTCCCAGCTCATCACTCCTGGTATTATTTGGCATTGCTAGGGACTGAATTCAGGGCTCCTGTAGGCAGAGTAAGCAAACCCTTCACTGGACCTTCTCATTGACCCTGACCTTTAATTTACTTTTGGTTTGGGGCTATACTCACTGTGCTCAGGGATTATACCTGGCTCTCTCTCAGGGGTCACTCTTGGCAGGCTTGGAGGACCATATGGGATGCAGGGGATCAAATTTAGGTCTCTATGTGTAAGACAGGTGCCCTACCCATTGTACTATCATTTCGTCTCCAACAGACCATTTTTTTGGGGGGGCCACACCCGGTGACGCTCAGGGGTTACTCCTGGCTATTCGCTCAGAAGTCGCTTCTGGCAGGCACGAGGGACCATATGGGGACCGGGGATCGAACCGCAGTCCATCCTAGGTTAGCGTAGGCAACTTACCTCCAGTGCCACCGTCCGGCCCCAAGACCATTGTTTTTTTTGTTTGTTTGTTTTTTGGTTTTTTTGGGCCACACCCAGTGACGCTCAGGGGTTACTCCTGGCTATGCGTTCAGAAGTCGCTCCTGGCAGGCACAGGGGACCATATGGGAACCGGGGGATCGAACCGTGGTCCGTCCAAGGCTAGCGTGGTAAGGCAGGCACCTTACCTGCAGCGCCACCGCCCGGCCCCGAGACCATTGTTTTTTATACAAGACAAATACTCTAGTCTCCAATATTTATTTGTTTTGAGGGCCATATTCAGCAGTGCTTAGGATTTACTCCTGGCTCTGCATTCAGGGATCATTTTTGGTGGGCTGAAGGGAACAGATGGAGTTTGGGGGATCAAACTTGGGTTAGCTGCATGCAAGGCACACACTCTACCTGCTATGTTAATTCTCCAGTCCTTAAACTTTCCTTTTTAATTAACTTTTTTTTTTTTTTTTTTTTGGTTTTTGGGCCACACCCAGTGACGCTCAGGGGTTACTCCTGGCTATGGGCTCAGAAGTCAACTGCTCCTGGCTTGGGGACCATATGTGAAACCAGGGGATCGAACCGCGGTCCATCCTAGGCTAGCGCAGGCAAGGCAGGCACCTTACCTTCAGCGCCACCGCCCAGCCCCAGAAAATTTTAATAGAAACTAAAATTCCCATAATCCTCAAATTCTTTTCATCCCTTGAATATGTTTATATCTGACACCCTCTCTCATGCTATTCCCTAGGCCTGGATTATCACCTCTCCCAGTACCACCCAGTAAATTCAAGTTGATCCTTCAAAGCTCTGGTCCCCTCCCTAGTGTCTCATGGTAGGGCATAGGGGTAGAGCTGGGCTTGAGCTGTGAGCAACTCCTATCCAGGTTCCATCAGCCTGGCTGGGCTCTAGGACCATCATCTCATGATTCCCTGGGCTTGTGGTGCTCAGAGCACTGGGAGCAGAGACCGGCCCAGTTGAGCTGGAGAAAGGGCCTGGGACCCGCTGACCACAGGCGCTGGCAGCTTAGGCAGATACACATAGGGTTGGGGTGTCAGAGTTTCCATGGGGGCAGACAGAGGCGAGCAAGCAGCTGGGGGATAGAGTGACGTAGTCAGTAAGGCCTCTGTGCCAGACCCCTACCTCCTCACATCCACCTAGAATCATTTCTGGGTCTGGACCATAGCCCCAGGTCCCCTGAGGCCCCGTGTCTCCCTAGGGGACCTGCAGTAGGGTTTGTGGCCACAACTCTTTGCAGCAAGATGAACTGAGGCAGAAACGGGAATCTGGCTTTTAGTGATCTGGTCATGTCACCCCCTCACTCTGCAGCCTTTATAGCTCCTCATTGCTTCCAGAGAAGCCTGACATTCAGGGCATTTCATGATGTTGCCCAGGAGGAAGGCCCTGCCTCTCTCCAGCACCTCGGGGCTCTTCTCTGCCTCTCTGGCTTCCTTCTGTGGAAACTCCTGCTTGTACCTTGTCGGCTCTTCAGACTCCTGCTCATCTGGGAATGGGTCCTCCACTGAGGGCCAAATCACTGTTGCTTCTTCCAGGAAGCCTTCTAGGAAAACAAAATACCCTGTTTTGTCCTCCCATGGCCCAGAGATCATGTAATACCTCCTGCTAAGTGGGGGCAGGTGAATGTATAGATTTGTGTGTGTATCTGTGTGAGTGTATATGTGTGTGTGATTGTGTGTGAGCAGAGTATGGCATGTGTGCTATTTCTGTGTCCCAAGATCAGGCTTGGGGATCGCTGCCTGGCTGGTGCACCCCGACAGGAAGGCTAACCCAGGGCCGTGGCTGCCATAGCACAGGCTCCTCCACTTCCAGACAGAAGGGGTTGTCCAACCAGGGTTGGGGCTGGGAGCAATCTGATCCCCCACCCCAGCATCCTGTGGGCATTGCTATCTGTGTGTGCCGTGAATGCAGGGTGCCTGTGAATGGAGGGCACCCAGCTCTGCTCTCTGTGAAGAGAAAGAGAGGCAGGGCTCACACTCCTCCCGTCTCTGCTCTGAGCTGATTCCTGCAGCAGGAATCGAACTCTTCTTCACCCTGTCTCTTTCCTCCTTAGGCCGTGTCTCTCCTGGGCCCGTCAGAGCCCTCTCTGACCTGAAAGGTAAGCGAGATTTGGGGCAGCCCCTCTTGCAGGTGACCGCAGCAGCTCCCGCCGCCGCACAGGCCTTGCATCGCGGCCCAACTCGGAAGCAGCTTGTTCTCATTTGTGAACTATTTCTCCCGGCTCCCTGGCGCAGCCTGGGTTTGCTTGGCCTGCCCGGGTGCAGTGGCCTGGCCGGGCTCCCGCAGGCCCCCTCCCGGCCCGGCCCGGCCTCTCCTGCTGCCGCGGGTTCGCTGCCGCCACCGCACGGGGAAGCCGCGAAGGCCCAGGAATCTTGGCAGACGCTGGAGCCGCGGGCGGCGGGTGGCGCTCCGGAAAAGGCTGCAAATGCGAACCAGAAGGCCAGGGATGGGCTTCGAGGAGGCCCCGCCTGGCCCGGCCAGGGGACTGGGGGAGCTGAGGCGGAGGAACCTGAGCTGTCTGAGGCATATGCTGGGAAGCAAAGGATGGCACCAAGGAAACTGTCTCCTGCTCTGTTGTTGCCCAGGGCTGCTCCTGGACTGGCCTCTCCTGGCCTCAGTCCCTCCCTGCCTGTTCCTTGCACCCTTCCTTGCCATGAGAGAGACACTTTCCTGGGGAAGGACAGAGGCACTTAGCCTCAGAAACGGGTTGATGCAGGGCCTGGGAAGTAAAATTAGTCTCCAGCCAAGAGGGACGTCCAGTTGGACCCCCCTCCAGCTCAGAACTGAGGCCTCAGAAAGAGCCGAGGAAAAAGGGTCTTCTGAGAAGCGACCTGTGAGTTTGACTGAGCAGGGGTCGGGTTGTCAGAGGCCTGAGATGAAACATCTAAGAACCCACTTTGTGCCAAGCCCTTGTTAGGGGTAAGTTGAGGTGAGGGGGCACAAAAGATGCCTAGGAGGAAAAGCTATCTGGTCTACAGTGGGTAGGAAGAAGTGTCTGGGAGGAGGAGAACATGTTTGTGTGTGTGTGTGTGTGTGTGTGTGTGTGTGTGTGTGTGTGTGTGTGTGTGTGTGTGTGTGTGTGTGATACTTTCAGGACTTCTTATTCCTGGTTCTGAGCTCTGGGATCACTCCTGATGGGGCTTAGGGAGACAGTATGTGGTGCTAGGAATGGAACCTCAGTTGTCTGCTGTAGCTCGGGCCCTTGAGTTTAAGCTGGAGAGAAAGATGGTAAGCTACTGGGCAATGGAAATCAGACAGGTACAGGTGGGCACAGGGAAGCATTGAGTACGTTGGGCTGTCTAGATTCAGGGATGAAGTAGATACCACTTATTCCCCCCCAAAGTTATACTCATGGCCCTTATTCAAGCCACAAGTGACCTGCCAGTGAAACCATGTTTTAGTCTCCAGCCCATCACTGATCCACCACTTTCTGTCTCTCGCATAAACCCAGATATTTGTTCTCTGGGCAGGGATTTCTATGATCGCTGCCCTGCCCCTTTTAAGGATACTTCTCAAACTGAGGCTGCAAGGTTGTGAGGGATCTGGGACTTGGGGGGAACCAAAGCCTGGTGGGAGACAGTGATTAGGGGACCAACTGCCCTGCTAAAAGCTCTGTACCAGGCAGCTCTGTACCAATTTCAGATTCCAGGTGACTGGACAGTGGTCCTCATCCTGCACTGGTTTTTTGGTTTTTGGGTTTTTTGTTTGTTTGTTTGTTTTTGCTTTTTTTTTGTTTTGTTTTTTTGGTTTTTGGGTCATACCCGGCAGCGCTCAGGGGTTACTCCTGGCTCTATGCTCAGAAATCACCCCTGGCAGGCACGGGGGACCATATAGGATGCCGGGATTTGAACCACCATCCTTCTGCATGAAAGGCAAACATCTTACCTCCATGCTATCTCTCCTGTCCCACGTTTTTTTTTTTTTTTAAGTTTATTTATTTATTTATTGATTGGTTGTTGGGCCACACAGCCATGCTCAGGGGTACTCTTGGCTCTGCACTCAGAAATCGCTCCTGGCAGGCTGGGGGATCACCTAGGATGCTTTGAATCAAATCGGGCCCCTCCTGGGTTGACGGCATGCAAGGTAAATGCCCTACCTCTGTGCCACCTCTCTGGCCCCTGCATGTTTCATTTTGAAATATTCAGAGTCTCACCTGAACTTCTGCAAGATAGTTCACTGGACTTCATAATGCCCCAGCCCAGACCTTGGGGGGCTGCCAGATGGGTCCCCAGAACAGTGCTGTTAGCAATCACATCAGGACCTGATCCTGATTCCTCCAGTGAGAGAAGCCAGTGTTCTGAAGACTGAATTCAGAAAAGGTTTCAGTACAGAAACATGGGGGAGGGTAGGGAGAGACAAGAGGGGTTTCACAGATGCTGTGACATGAAGAGAGGTGAGTAGAGAGACTCCCACCATGATGCCTGAGAACACAGGTCAGGAGCACCTGGACTCACCGACACAGTAACATAGAAATGGGGAGGTAGAGAGGGGAGGTACATACCCTAGGGCCCCTTGAGATAAGCTGGTCCCTAGTTTCTCCTGAGACCCAGGACACCCTCTGGAAAAGCCAGAGCAGGGGAGGGCCAGAACCGAATTCAGTGATGACTGCCAGACTGCAGCAGCAGCACTTGGGAGTAGACCTCCAGAGTGAGGACCTGTGGCAGCTGGTAGGACTAATTGTGGGGGGAAGATTTGGCAGTTTGGAGAACTTGACTGGGACATGCTGGGTCCTGAGCTGTAGCAGAGACAGGTTCTGTCTTTGGGCACAGAGGAAGAAGAAGGGACAAGGGGACAGAAGCAGAGGAGTCTGTGGAACTGATGGAGGTTTGAGGACATAAGCCCAGGCTGTCTTAGACCTTCGTGTGGGGGCTCCTGGATGTGGGCACAGGTGGGGAGTGAGAGGGACCAGGGTGCAGAGGAACCACATGGCCATCTGGGTGGTCCAGCAGTCAGGGAGAGTGGTAGCAGAAGACAGTCCTGTGATCCTTGGTGATGCAAGAACCGCAGGATCTGTGAGGTAGGCACTTCCCTGGAAACTTCCAGAAAGAAGTGAAGCCTGAATTTGACCCCCACCAGTCTGTCTCTGCAGAACAGGAGGGAAAGAGTCCTGAGATCTGCCAGGAAGGAGAGCCAGGATTGGGGGAGGGTTTGGTGCAGGGGAGAAGGGAACATGAAGTGAGGTTCCGCTGGGGAGCACTGGAGTGGGGAGGGGACAGGATTCTTTCTAGAAATTTGACTGAGAAAACCTGGAAGAGTATAAGGGGATGGGGTGGTGGGCAGGGCGAATGGCCCTTACCCCCTCAGAAATCAGACTATCCTATACCCAACACCAACTTCAGAGAACTTCCAGAGCTTGCTCAGGCTTGTAGGAGAGAGAGGTCACTGCAGCCAGGGGTCTTTGTGACCTTGTGAAGCTCCTCCTTTGAAGGAATAAGAATCCAGGGGGACCACAGTGGGGCTGTTCGGAACCTCTGATGGAGATGTGCTGCTCACCTGTGAGGTCCAGAGACGGGACTGGGGAGACAGGCAGACAGGCAGGCACAGAGACAGCGAGGGAGAGGGTGGGAAGGAGAGGACGGGGTGGGAGACCAGCGAGGAGACAGGCAGAGGAGCAGGAGAGGCAGCCGCTCAGCAGAAATGTCTCCACAACAGGAAGCGTCTCATCGCATACCTGTGGTTTGGCGGCTGCCAGAGCTCCCCATTGCTCTGTTCAGCACAGCCGCCAGTCTGGGGTGGGGTAGGGGGTTTGGAGGGGCAGGAGCCTGGTCCAGCCACACCCCAGCACCGTCTGCAAAGAGTCTGGGCACCCCCAACGCAGGTCCCTTTGATCTGGACCCTGACAGGCTCCTTAGAAATGGGATCCTAGAAATAGGCATGTTTTTCAGTGGGATCGATGTGGGGGCTCAGCTGGCCAGCCCTGGGGAAACTTTGAAAGAGAGGAATAATGAGGACTAGTTAATGTCCCTTCCCCTCGGGAGAGGGGTTGACAGTCCCACCAGGGCTTCTTCCACCCATTGGTCTAAAAGACCCCGGAGCCCCGCTTGCTCCCAGCCAGCCTCCTTGGCTGTAGGGAGTAGGCCGGAGGCTGGGCAGCCACAAAACGCTGACTTGGACAAAATACTGTTTTACGGGGATTTGTTGAAAAAGGGGGGAAATCCCCGGTAAGGACTTGCAGCTGTCCAAACAGTGTCTACCACGCACGCCACCACTCCATCCCCTGAATCAGCGTCTCCAAGTGCACCCCACCTAAGTCCCTGCCAGCCCAGCCCCTTCTTGGACTGTTTCACTCTTGTCTGTCTTCCTAACAGGTCACCAGAGAAGGTGGTGGCTTGCCTGAGGCCACACAGCAGAGCTAGATTGCACTTTCAGAGTCCTTTCCCCTTTTTCCCTTCCAGCTGCTGCCCCCAAACCCCTCCTAGGCCACCATTACCCAGGAGCAGAACAAGGAATCAAGGAAACAGTTGCTTTTCCCCTTACATACTTTTTTTTTTCATTCTTGGCAGGATGCAGCCACCTCCTCCAATCCGTCCTAGGAAGACCCCACGGGAAGCTGATCTTTGCCACCTGAGGGGAGGGTGGTGCGATCTCTAGATGGTGAATTGAGTTCATCAGACACTGAATTTAGGTCAGAGAGAGCTAAGGGGGCTGAGTTCTGCTCAATGGGCAGGAGGCATAGTTTCTTCTCACAGTGACCCCTGAGCATGGAGTCAGGAGGGAGCCTGGAGCACACAGAGTGTGATCCCAAACCCCCAAACACATCTCAAAAGTGAAGCCCACACTGGTTGAAAGTATCTGTGTGCTGGCTGGGAGGGGGTGGGAGGTGGAAGTCCCTGGCAGGTGGAGAAACAGATGCTTGAGGCAAAGAGCAGCCAGGGGCACCTGCCAGCAGGGGGCAGCAGAACACCTGCCCCACATCCCAGAAAGAGGTGGCAAAGGTGGCGGAGGAACTGAGAGGGGAAAGGGGCCAGAAGGCCTCAGGACTCCCCTGGGTGTGTGGGGTGGGAGCCTCTAGTCTAGACATTCAGGCACCCTTGGCTGTGATGTTGGTTGGTGTGTCCCCTGGGCAGCTGAGCCACTGCAGGGGGCAGGGCATCCTTTCTCTTTGCAGCCCTTCAATAGGCTCAATCTGCCTGGCCTGTGCCTGCCTCTCCTTCAGGGGCTACCTGACCCTCAATCCTGGCCCTGCCCTCATCTCTGGGATCTAGTGTGTGTGCGGTGGCCCTTTCCTCCTCCTATAAGGAACAAGTCCTATGTTCCTCATGTTTTAGGACATTACAATGTGGCTGTAGGTAAGCGCCGGGGGCTCTTCTGAGTAAATGTCTCTTTGGTTTTGTTTTGGGGAGTCACACCTGGCAGCGCTCAGGGGTTACTACTGGCTCTACACTCAGCAGTCGCTCCTGGCAGGCTTGGGGGACCATATGGAATTTCAGGATTCGAACCACCAACCTTCTGCATGCAAGGCAAACAAACGCCTTACCTCCATGCTATCTCTCCAGCCCCCGACTAAATGTCTCAGTTCCACTGACTCTTGTAGATTTTATAGGATTTTTCTTTTCATTTTTCTTTTTTGGTTGGGGGAGGCCTTCAGGGTTAGGGCTATGTCCTGTAGTGCTCAGGGTTGAGTCCTGACTCTGAGCTCAGGGATCAATCACTCCTGGTAAGGCTTCAGGGACACTAGAGACGGTGGGGATTGAACCAGAGTTGGCTGCTTGTAAGGCAAGTGCCATACCTGCTGTACTCTATCCTGCCCCAATTTCACAGGATTCTTCATAGGTTATATTATCAACTGCAAATAAGATGGAAGAGTGAGCTTAGGTTGTTAACAGAATTTAGCTCCAACTCCTGGCATCCCAATCTGGCCTGGAAACACATCTCTGTACTTCTCCAAGCCAGAGAAGTACAAGCCACAGAGCATTCCTCCCATGGCCCATGGGGCTGGGAGCCTGGCAGAGGGCACTTCTCACATGTCCAATCCTGTCCCCCGAGCAGAGTCTATGGTTCCTCTCTGTGTCAGCGTGTATACCATGGTAAGGCTGAGTTTGTGGCTCAAAGGCCGGCTCTTGTCCTGGATTCAACCCCAATACCTCATGCTCCCCACTCCCCGCACTGCTGGGATTGACCTTCACAACAATAAAAAATAACAACAATCAAATTTATTTTTCTTGGGCTGGAAGATCACTTCATGGCTGGGCGCATGCAAAGTCTGCTGTGCTCTGCGTGTGGGAGGTCCAGATTCAGTCCCAGCACTGCATGAGACCTGGAGTAGCTAGGAACTTCACTGCTGTGGCTTGAAAAACAAAAACAAGTTTAATTTTTAGGGGAGAGCACACCCGTCAGTTTTAAGGGGTTATTCTTGGTTCTCTCATTGTAGGGATAGAAGAGGGTGCTAATTCTGGTGGTGCTTGAAGAATTCTGCAGTTCTGGGGATCATACCTGGGCATCCTGCATGCAAAGCCTGAGCTATCTCTCAGGCCCAGCGATCAAATTTAGGAGCAAATGTCACAGTATGGTGGGTAGGGTGTTTGCCTCTACACAGCCAACCCTAGTTCAGTCCCTGGCACCACATGTGGTTTCCTGACCCCCACCAGAAGTGATCTCTGAATGCAGAACCAGGAGTAAGCCCTGAGCACCACCAAGGGTATGGCCCCTCCAAACAACTAAATTTACACAACATAATGATTGGTTGATCATGGACTGGACCATGGAGGGGATCATGGTTGATCATGGAGAAGGGACAGGACTTAGAAGCCTGGAGTCAGGCCTGGTACCTGGGACCTTCAGGAAGTGGCCAGACTTTTGCCGGGGTATTGAAAAGTGACCTGTGGCTCCAAGCTGATGGCAGAGCCGGGGTTTGCACCCTTGAGCTGGGATGGCATCTTTACCATCTTCTCCAGAGCCCCAGCTTCCTTCCTGTACAGCTCCAGGTGGTACCAGAACCTCAGCTTTAACTTGAGTCAGCCCAGCACAGAAGGACTCTGCTCCTCACAGGCACCTCCACAATCTCCTGGGATCAGAGGCACTGGAGTGGGTAGAGGGAGCCCAGAGCAGAGATTCAGGGGATTAGGGATTCTCTTCTGGGGGTGAAAATGTCAAGTAGTCCCCACTCAAGTGAGGACTGTTCCTGGTATGCACTAGGTTCTGAGTTCATACCACCCACCCCAGCACCACCCTAGTGGCTACTAGTCACCACTGGTCACATAGCCCTAATGAACATTGGTGTCTTGGTGGTCCACATCTCTGACAGGCCTGAACTGTATTACTGGCCAGAACTCAGGCTGCTACAGCTGAGCCAGGCATCACCTGAGTGACCACCATGAGCCCTCCGGCACTGCTGGGGCAACCCTCCCACAAAACAAAATATCTGAATGTGAGTGACCATTCATTCGGCAGGTTCAGTCTCTCCCGAGAAGTCACAGCTAGTTCAGACTTTGAAGTAATGTCTTGAGGGCTAGAGAGATAGCATAGGGGTTAAGGCATTTGCATTGCACATGGCCAGGGGTCCTCAAACTTGTTAAACAGGGGCCCAGTTCACTGTCCCTCAGACCACTGGAGGGCCTGACTATAGTAAAAACAAAAATTACAAACAAATTCCTATGCACACTGCATACATCTTACTTTGATGTGAAGAAACAAAATGGGAACAAATACAATATGTGGCCCGCGGGCCGTAGTTTGAGGATCACTGCACATGGCTGACCCTGATTTAATCCCTGGCATCATGTATGGTCCCCCAGGCACCAACATGAGTGATCCCTCAACAAAGGAATATTTTCTGCCTTGTGGCAATCGGGACCATATGTGTTGCTGGGAAGTCTAATCTGGGTTGGTTTTATGCAAGGTAAGTTCCCTATATACTGTACTATGTCTCCAATTTTCCCACTTTTGGGGGCGCCACACCCAGTGATGCTCAGGGGTTACTCCTGGCACTACTCAGAGATCACTCCTGGTTGGCTCAGGGGACCATATGGGATGCTGATAATCGAACCTGGGTTGGCTTCATGCAAGGCAAACACATTATCCACTGTGCCACCACTTCAGTCCCTCCAGTTCCCATTTTTATTTATAGTTTTTTTTTGAGGGGGGGGTTTAAACCCAATGGCGCTCAGGGGTTACTCCTGGCTCTATGCTCATAAATCGCTCCTGGCTTGCTCCAGGGACCATATGGGATGGTACCACCATCTGTTCTAGATCGACTGCATGCAAGGCAACCGCCCTACCACTGTGCTATCTCCCTGGCCCCTCCCAAAGCCCCACTTTTTTTGTTTTTTGGGTCACACCCAGCGGTGCTCAGGAGTTGCTCCTGGCTTTACGCTCAGAATCACTCCTGGCAGACTCGGGGGACCATATGGGGTGCCGGGATTCGCACTGTCCTTCTGCATACAAGGCAAATGCTTTACCTCCTTGCTATCTCTCTGGCCTGGTAAATATTCTTTTTT
>PVKC010045694.1:0-11377 GCA_004027635.1 Crocidura indochinensis | reverse complement strand
AACAGAGCACCTTCCCTCCCTGTTTCTTCTCAATGCAATTGGGCCACAGCTTTTGAAGCAGCCCAGCCCCGCCACTATCCCGCCTTTATCCTGGGCTGTATGGGGCTTTATCTGGAAACGCCTGGGCTTTGCCCCTGGCTTCATCAATCATTTGGACCAGTTCACATCCCCTTCATGGTATTCCGCCTCATTAAACCCATCAAGGGCGCTGTGGAGAGAGAGTGGGAGAGGTGGTGGGACCGGGAATGCCTGAGCACTCTAACCACTGCCTCCGACCTCAGAGATATAAAAGCCCCCACCCCACCCCACCCCCATCCCAAACTCAGACAGGAGAGGGTGCACTAGTCACTTGTATGATTCACCTTTCTTGCACCTCAGTTTTCTCAGTTGTGCACCTGAGAAATAAAAACCAGATGCATTCCTTAAGAAGCATGTTTGCTGCTAGAATTGGAGACCATAGCTTCACAGAGAGGGATGTGTTTTGAGACTGACAGGCAGATGCTGGTTATTAAATTTTTTTTTAAGTCAGGAGCATCTTCTGAGGCAAAATGAATCATGAAGCGCCATCTAGGTAAATTAAGTAAGTCCATGTTTGTACTTGAGTCCCAGGTTTATATTCGAGAAAAAAAGGTTTCCAACCTTTTCCCAAAAGTTGTCTACTACTTACTGATAAGTAATGCAGACTTCGACATGGGTTTTCAAAATGAATCCTTTCTATTTCTTTGGGCCATATCAGCCAGTAGCCATGGCTTATTCCCAGTTCTGTGCTCAGTGGTCACTCTTGGCAGTGCTCAAGGGATAGTTTGTGGTGCCAAGGATCGAATCTGACTTGACTACCTGCAAGACAAGTACTTTACTCCCTGTACTAGCTCTAGGTCTCTGTTTCTTTTTGTTTTTTTCTTGAGCTACACTCAACGGTGCTCAGAGGGTACTCCTGGCTCTGCGCTCAAGAATTACTTTTGGTAGTGGTCAGGAGACCATATGAGATAATGAGGATCAAACCCAAGTGAGCCATGTGCAAGGAAAGTGTCCTGCCCTCTGTACTATCTCTTACAATGCCATTTTCTTTTAATAGGTAATACATTGATGCAGGGTTTTTTTGTTTTTGTTTTTGTTTTTTGGAAGAAACCAGAACAGATCCTTTATTGACAACATTACTTGAAAAGGTCAAAGCTAAAAGAGTAAAGTTGTTCAAGACCCATATGGCTGATAGCGAATGAGTTTAAACCCTATACTTTCTTTTACACAACTTTGTGGGCATGATAAAGAGAAGTTTAGGAAGTTGTTCTTATTTGTGTGTCATTTTGTTTTGTACTTTTTGTAAACAATGTCTGATGTGATATAAATCCAAACAGAAGGGCTGGAGAGAGAGTTCAGGAGTTAAAGCATTTGCCTCTCATGTAACTAATTCTAATTCAATCAAGGTCACTCCAGAAGGTCTCCCCAAGAACTACCATGAGGGATTCCTGAGCACAGGGCCAGGAGTAGCCCCTGTGCTCTACTGAGCCTGGCCCAATCTCATCCCAAACAAAACAAAGCAAAATAGACACTAGAAAGAAACAGATTTCTGGGCAGAGGAGATAGTACAGTAGTTAGGGTGCTTGCATTGCAAGCAATCAACCTGGGTTCGATTCCCCACACTCCGGAGCCCCCTAAATACAGCCAATAGTGAGCCTTGAGCTCAAAACCCAGGAACAAACCCCAAGCAAACTGTGTGTGCCCCCCCCCCAACAAAAAGAAAAGAAAAGAAACTCCCCAGGGGTCTCAGTCAGTCTATTAGATGTGACTATGAAGGAGTAAGTGAATAATAAACATAGGTATAGTTATTTTTCTGACAAACTCATTCTCTTTAGAACCCAGTAGGAATCAAGCACTTATTGCAAACACTGATGGCACAGGACAGAAAGTGGGTTGGGTGGCAGACAGTCAGTTAGGTGGGGGTAGGTGGGTAGGAAAAAGACTTAGAATAGGGCCTAAGTTTGGGCCGGAGAGATAGCATAAAGGTAGGGCATTTGCCTTGCATGCAGAAGGAATGTGGTTCAAATCCCAGCATCTCATATGGTCCCCCGAGCGTGCCAGGAGAGATTTCTGAGCATAGAGCTAGGAGTAACCCCTGTTGAGCTTGATTTGTGTCTTCCCCATCCACCTCCACCCCATCCATTAGATCCGGCATTATATATTCTCTCAGCACCGCCAGGGGTCACTCCTGAGCATATAAGTGAGAAGATCCCGGAGCAGCCCTGGGGAGGAAAGAAATGAGGGTGGGACAGGGGTGGAGCGATGAGGTGAGGTAGGGGAGGAGAAGGAAGCAACCTTAGCAGGACCTCCTAACATTACCAGCAGAAACTAGAAACAAGGGAGAGTCCAGGGTTTCCCAAAGTGGAAAACATTTAACACCGTCCACCTCACCCCAGCCCACCTTGCTAGAAAGATCTAGGGGGAATGATAGAAGCTTGAGAGGTGCAATTTGAAATGAAAAACTGAGAGGTGCAATTTGGGGTGGAAGACTGAGAGGTGCACTCTAGGGGGGGATGCTAGAAGTCTGAGATGTGCAATTTGGGATGGGACGCGTCTTGCTTTTTTTTTTAACAGCCAAATAAGTTTTGGAACCGTTGCATAGCCCAAACTCTTGAGAAGAAGACTGCGGGCCACCTTATTAGCCCAAATGGTCTATTTTTGGGTTTTCCAGACGCTTAGAGATCTTCACCCTACGCCCTACAATACTCCAGATAAAAGGTGTTGGGAAGAAAAGGTGGGAGGAGGCAGGCAGACACCTCCTGGCTCTCCCCTCTCCCTCCTAGGCTCCCCTACCAGGCACCCCCATTCCGTTCAGCAACCAGACAGCGTCCCCGGGCTGTCTCCCTGGATATCCCCGCTTAGGAGAGGGAATACAGAAACCCTAAACCACCCTAGGGCCCTGCCTGGGATTTCCCCGGGGCTCTCCCCTCTATCCTTTAGACCACACATCCTCCTGATAGCAACCCCGCTTACCCTCTGAGCGCCAGGGCTCCAATCTGCACCCCTAACCAGGGTGCACTGAGTGGGTTTTAATTATCAAAGGCCAGGCGTTTACAAAAGCAAAAGTGCTAAATGTCAGAAGTTGGAGGTAAGTTTGTTTGTTGTTGGTTTTTTAAGGCAACGCACCAAATCCAAGTCTGTACTTTAACTTTTTTAATAACGATTTTTTTTTTCTGGGCTGGAAGCTCGCACCGAATCCTGGAGGAATTGCTAAATCAGATTAAGGTTATATTTTGCAACAGACTGGATGGAGCAATAAAGGAGAACGCGCGGAAATGGGACTTCACCCATCAATTAGGTCTCTATTAGCAGCCCATGCAGCTTCACCACAGGAAATGTCACGTCCCTGCCCCCCCCCCCAAGTGGACCCGTGCCTCCAAGCCTCACCTCTCCCAAACCCTGGTTTTCAACTCTTTGGGGGTGCAGACAGAAACCCAACTACTCCCTTGGTTTAGCAGAGGGGTGTTTTTTGTTTTGTTTTGTTTTGTCTTGTCATGTCTGGTTGGTCTTCCCTGTCTTGTTCTGGTACCCGGTACCACCTGCGTCCCCTGGCACCCGTGCTGCCACTAACCCCGGGAAGCACCGCACCAGCCTGAACCCCGCTGTGAACAGGTTGTCGCGGACACCTGCGCTGTCTACTCAGTGGGCTCGGGATCATGGGACAGGGGCTTGATGCTCTGAACCTTATAAATATTAAACGCTTTATGACGGTGCAGAGCGGTCCATAATGAGAGGTGATTAACAAGACAATGAGCGGGGCCCTGAATGGCAAGGACAACTCATCTGCTATGATAGATCATAGCCGCCTGGGGGTCCCAGGCAGCAAACACCGCCCCCCACGAATCCGAGGGGGTCGAGGGCAAGAAGGCCTCGAAGGCCTCTGCTTAGACTCAACCTGCCCAACTGGCGCGTCCTGCAGGTTTGGAGGCCCCCTGCGCGCTTGGGGCCTATTCTGATTCGCTGCGCCTTTGCATTTGTTGTTGTTTGCTTGCTTGCTTGTTGTTGCAGGTCTGCGCTTCCTCCTTGGAGTCGGGGAGGTCTGGGGTCCCCGTTTCCAAACCAGAGGCCTGGTATTCCTAAATCTGGAGGTGTTCCTTGCTCCCATCCACTCCTTACACTAGCTGCTAGAATCTGAGCTCATCGTGGCAACTACATCTTGGCACAGACTCTATGGGGGCACAATCCCCCTAATTCGTTCCCTTCCGGCCCTTGACCCCCCGCACCTCCGGCCCCCAGCAGCAGGGACAATTTTCTCGAGCACCAGAAAGCCTCATTTATCATTCTCACGGGGAGCCCCAATGACAACCCTCCTTGTACTCGCTTGGCTGCGAATGGGCGCGCGCCCCCCACTTTTGCTCCCTTGTCCTCCGGGGCCTCCCCCACTCCAGTTCCATATCCTCGGCCATAAGGAGACAAGGTGCACAGCCGAGGAATGAACAAGCAGGAGAAGTGGCCCGACAGATAAAGAAGGCACTGTGTCCCTGCCCGCCGCCGCAGCCCCCCATTCAGGGGCGGAATTCAAATGGATATTTTCTCCCCTTCGGCCCAGCTGAACGACGCTCAATGGCTCAAAGGTGCAGAGCTGCCTCCGTGGACATGCTCTGTGGCTGATATTATAATTTTCATAATGCGCTTTTATGTCTCTCCAGACTCCTCCCGGGAGGAGCCCGCAGAGCTGCTGAAAGGGGCTTTGAACGGCCCGGGCGCGGGGCTGCTGCGAGCTGCGTGCCCCCCGCCGGCCTGAGTGGCACCGCGTGCCCCGGTCGGGGCGCGGCTCCTGCTTGGCGGGCGCTGCCCGCGACTCTCATTTGCATGCACCCCGAGTGCGCCCCACCAGCTCCCCGCCGGCGCGCGGCCAGGCCAGACCTCCCCGCGGCCCTCCAAGGCTTCTGCATTCTGCCTGGGTGCCTGGGTGAGAGGTTCCGGGGTTCAGACCCCACCCAGCTCCAAACCCGGAGCACCTGTAGCAGTACCCCGGGGAAGCTCCAAGTTTTCAGATGAGAGCAACTCCAGTTGGAGTCTGGAGTCCCCAACTGTCTTCAGACCCAAATGGGACTGCTTCTAAGGTGATAGGAAAGCTTGGGGGCTCCTAGGTAGTGGGGTTCACGGTGAAGATCAGGATCAGCGGGATTGTAGTTGGGTTTCAGTCATAAACAGAAACCCAACTACAATCATGCTTGTGATTATGGTGTTTAAATAAAGATTTTATAATAAAAAATAAATAAAAAGGATCAGTGGGAAACTGCACCCTGGCCAATGAGATGCGCGACTCTCTGTTCTATGCAAATAGCAAGTATTGGTTTACCCTTGTTAACACTTCTAGTGGGAAACATTGGAGGTTGGATTGTAGGCCTCTTTTGCAAAGAGTTGGTGCTTTGTTAAGTCCAAATTCAAGCGAGTTGCTTCCCAACTTCCTATTAACTGAGCTAAGCAGATCTTTTCCGGATGTTTGCACGCAGGCCCCAGAGTTCACTTGCTAACACACTTGTGGAATCCATCTGGGCAATGCAGATTCATGATCTGTTCATGATCCAGACCTCTAGTCCTTCTCTAGGATCTGTGCGAGGTCACCTGGCTGACTAACAGTCAATTATTGACTTCTAGTCTTGACTCAGTAGACTTATATACAGAATTCTAAGGACCTCTGAGAGTCTGCATGGAAAAATATAAGTTTGACCATTTAGCTTAAATTTATATCCCAGTGACACGTTCAAAAATAAAATGTAGTGAGGAAGAGGTCTCTACTCTAAAACAACTTCCCAGATAAAATCATTCTTATAGTCCTCGACTATAAGAAATTTTGGCTTGTTTAGATTTGGTGGCCACACCTCGCTCTGCTCAGGAATCACTGCTGGCAATGTTGGGGGAGTGGGA
Source organism: Crocidura indochinensis (assembly GCA_004027635.1). Lineage (NCBI taxonomy): Eukaryota > Metazoa > Chordata > Mammalia > Eulipotyphla > Soricidae > Crocidura > Crocidura indochinensis. Next base: position 5,485 of record PVKC010045694.1, on the reverse strand, counting down.
AATAGAGTTGATCACACGTTTATCACATGTTAGGCAAGTCTACTTGCCTGTATTACTTCTTATTCCTGGATGGAGAAATTAAAAATGTAACTTTAATTGAACCTAAATATATGTAATATATATATATATATATATATATAAAAGTAAAGTTGGCCCATGACTCAGTGAGTTCACTCTTAAATGATCTCCCCATCAAATTCAGAGAATACTTTTAAGAAATATCAGGTAAAAATTGTATTGCTATTTTTAACTCTAGTCCCCCAGCCCAAGTTTTTTTTTTTAAAAAGTTCTCCTATTTTTCTTAAGTAGAGTATCTACTATCAGGGTCACCAAGTACCAATTTGTTCCTCTTTCATACACCCTAACTATGATTCATATTTTTTCAAAAGGTACATGAGGTCAAAGAAAAAAATAGATGGACCAACTCCAAATCCCTAGCAGAACCTGATCAAGATGGAGTGAAAGTGACAATGCATTTGTAGCTAAGTATACCCAACCTGGGTATTGTTATTTTTTGACAAGAATGTCCAGCCTGGTGGCAATTGCCTATAAATTCTCTTTCTATAGCCCCAGTATTCCCTCACTTTGTTCCACACTACGGTTAGAGGGAGATATGACTATATTGGTAATACCCACCATATACCAGGCAACCAAAATCAGTCCCTTGTGCCCCTTTGCAATAACACCACAAGATTCCTCAAGAATAAATGACAGACTGGGCTTTTATTTATCTACCCAAAGGCCAGGAGACCTTAATCAAAAGTTGGAAATTTTTTTATGACCTAGAAACTAAGCATCAGACCTAAAACCAACCCACAGATTCTATCCCCAGAGTTGTGATATTTGATTTTACTCCTTAATCTAACCTCATTGTTCTTGTTTATGCAGCTACTGGTGTAGTCCTGCATTACTAATAAAATGATCCCAAATCACAGCTAAAATCTGTTCTTCTTCCTGATTTGTTGCAGTGCAATGAAAGATAACTACATCTGAAATTGGGAGACAGCAGCTGTTCATACTTCCCTTCATTAAATAAACATCAGAATACCTGCTGATTGAAACCATTTTGGGGTTTCCCTGTGAATGGCTCTTTAAAACCCTTCCCATATGCTAGCCTCTATTAAATTCAACAACTTTGCTCTTGCTACCTCTAAATCAGAGGTCATTAAATCTTTATTAAAACCTGAGAGTGTTCTAAAGTAAAATTGCATTGCATACTTGAAAAGAAGTAATAAAGCACCATTTTTAACAAACAATTTTTGTAATTGTGTATGTGGGACACTGGGATCAGAAGGTCAAATGTCTCAGAACATTCATGCCTTCTACCTAGATAGCTTTTGCTTAAATTGCCCAACTAAATGAGAAAAGAAGATGGATTTGGATTAAATTATTTACTTTGTACTGCCTTTTAAATCCTGAAAAAAAAATTCTAGTAAAGCATGTTTTCAGAAATTGCTGATTTTGACAAGAACTATCAAGATAATTATCCTCAGAAAGGAATGATTGCAAATTAGTGAATGCCATTATTTGAAAATAAAGAGAGTTCTCACTGTTTATTGTGCACATTGATATAAAATTTAAAAGGTTTTAGAGGAGCATAATTGCTGTCAGATCATGATTTGTGTGAAATGATGAATTTAAAATAATAGTATCAGGAAAAGAAGTGAAGCCTACATGGACTACTTAGGACATTTATACAGATACTTAGGGAGGGGGGTATTTGAGATATTTTTATTTATTTCCTCATGGTACTGCAAGCAGGGAACATAAAGGGAATGTTTGTTTTTGTTTTTTGTTTTTGGGCCACACCCGGTGACGCTCAGGGGTTACTCCTGGCTATTCGCTCAGAAGTCACTCCTGGCAGGCACGGGGGACCATATGGGGAACTGGGGGATCGAACCGCAGTCCCTCCTAGGTTAGCGCAGGCAAGGCAGGCACCTTACCTCCAGCGCCACCGCCGGCCCCTTCTTTTTTTTGTTTTTGTTTTTGTTTTTTGTTTTTGGCATAAAGGGAATGTTAATTTCACCAATCAGAAATGGGAAGGAGCTATCCAGAAGCTTCCATGAAAGAAGTCAGCCTATAACCCAGCACCCCAAATGAACTATAATCAGGAACTTCCTGTTCCCTCTCCCAGGGCAGGCATTCACTCATTAAGGGTTTGCTACAAGTGGGAACAGGCTCTTACAAGAACTGGATAGAAAAGCCTTATAGGTTTCTACTTTTTCTTTGTTTGGGGTGGGGAGACAACACTCAGAGATGCTAGTACTTGTTACTTACTCCTAGCTCTGCCCTCAGGGATCACCCTAGCCAGTGCTCAAGGAACCTTATGCAGTGTTATAGATTGAACCTGGGTCAGTGGCATACACTGCAAAATGCCTTAAGTATTTCTCCATTCCTTTCTCATAAGAAATTAAAATGGAAGAAATGAGCCCCCAATTTAGTAAAGGACAAAAGAAGAGAAGGGAAGAAAGGTTCTTTGCACTCAGCAACTTTCTGAGTTGAAAAGTTTCCTCATCTGAAAAGTGGGACAGGAGATTGTCCAAACAACCTTTCTCTAATCTGCAGTTCTGAAGTTCAGTGCCTAAACAAAGGCCACATTACCTCAACCCTGGCTATAAACTCGCACCTTTCCTTCCACAATGCACTTTCTAATCTGGCTTCTGCATCAGATTCTGCCCTTTTGCACTATACTTTATGTCTAGAACATAGTGCACAATGCAGAGAGCCACTTGACATTGTTCTGTTCATGAATAGGGCCTCTGCTCTCATCAAATGACAATAATCAAATGACTTTCTATGCATTGAAGATGTCAAATTAAATTCCAGACTACAAATTTTATAAATTACAGCTTGATGTCAGAGATGGATTCTTGGAAGCAATAGTGTGCAACAGACTACAATTGTGAACTATTTTCTATCATTCTACTTATTTCCTTAATACTTTCAGATGTGCTTTTAGAATGATCTATCAGCAAGATGAACTAAAATGAAAATGAGAGGTGGGGATTCCCTTCCATTTCTCCAATTGTCATGGAAAGTTTTGCATGGCAGAGCGTTTCCAAAATTGCAAATTATTTTAACTAATAATGAGTGCTTAAATAACTGTAGCCACAGCTATGTGCTTCATTCAAAACTAATAAAGCCAGTAAGTTAATAACTGTAATTAACTCCCACTCTACCCTGCTCTCTTCTATAGATGCTTCTGATGAAAATGAGAAAGTAAAAAAAAAAAACTCAAAAGAGGTAATGTTCATGGGAAGGATAGAGGGAATAGTTTCCATATCAGACTAAATAAACAGATTGCTGATTATAGATGCCCCACAAGATCTATGAGATAGTAATGCTTCATCAGATAACTAATTTGCATGTACATTAGACCAGCAAGCAAGATATCTCCATTGAAGAACCAAGCCATTCTTCAAAGGTCTTTTAAAAGTGCTAGTTAACTAAAGAACATTGAGTTAAAGGATGACCAAAATGAGAACATTTTTAGGAGAAAGGCTGGGAAAGTCATAAAGAAGATGGGGTAGGGGAGAAACTGAGCAGACCCATGATCTGATCAAATATCTTCTGAAGTAACAGGTTGTCTTTCAATTGTGAAAAGGAAAAATGTGAAATAGTCTCATTCACTTAGGTAACATTTGAACTAACACTTTGAAAAGATGTGTGGCTGTGGTGGGTGAAATCCTCTTTGGGGGATTCTTTTGACTATTCTTAGGGTTTCCTCTTTCTTATTCACCTTACACAAAAGTCAAGTTCAAGAATTGAAAGGACTCAGAATTAGTGTTGTTGTTATTGATGTTGTTGTTGTTGTTAACAGATTGAGTTTACAACCTAGTGTAAAATGTCTCTAAATGAGTCAATGAGCACATTTCGGTAACTACTCATGTACTCCTGCAACCAGCCAATTTTCAGGGAATTATCTAGATATCCATATTCTATGGATCAAATGAATATTGGGGAGGGGGGTTGGGGAGGGGACACTCAGGAGAAGAGGGAGAAACACCCAAAGTAATAGACTTAGCAACTCAATAGGGAAAGAGGGCAAGCTACTATTGACAAGTTGTGAAGACATCTTGAAGCCATGGGAAAACATGTATAAATCGGTTCGACTCACTGCATTCAGGACCCATGGAAGCCATCACAAAACTGCACTTTGGCATTGTTGGCCTGAAAGGATATCCTATTTATCATCTCATAAGACAGCTCGAATGATCTTTATCTACTTTGCCCACTTTCTGACCCAAATTCAGGGTTTTTATGGAAAATTGCAGTCAGTTTGATTGATGAAATCCAAAGATGTCTCCAATGGCACCAAAGATCTCCAACTGTGCAGACCCCAACCGAGGACTTCAATGTTGGCATTGTTCCTGAAGGCAGAAAAAAAGAGAGGAGAAAGAGAAAAAGAGAAAGTTAAGAAAAACAGGCAAAAGTTAGGGGATTTCTGCTTTAAAAAAAAAAAAAACTACAAATTTCAATGAAGATGCCCAAAGCCATTATCCCTGTTCACACGTGCGAACCGGACGGACATCAAAGTATTTCCCACACATGCCAACCAAACCCGCTTCCGCGTGAACCAATAAACCTTCTTTGTCACCGGCTGAATGGCCAGAGAGATGCAAGTGAGCAGGTTTTAGAAAAGGCGACAGAGGAGCAGCGGGGTTTTGGGGAGCGGCGAGCCCCAAGACTCCGTTCCATGCCTTCACTCCCGACCTCAGCCTTTGGTATGGGGGGGTTAAAACACCCCCAATCTGGACTCTCCGTAGCCCCTGAAAGCTGGGGGGTTCCCGGGAGCTAGCAGCCAGACTCGTCTCCCTTCCCAGCCGACCAACGGCGCCACTATTAAGCCAGAGGCCGACTCGGGTGGAGACGCCGGCTAGCTGGGGCCAGGAAGGGAGAGGAGAGACAGCCGGCTCCGGGGATGCCATGCATTAGAGTGGAATATTGTCACCTGCCTAATTGTTCCAGGCCAGCCTCCTCCCCTCTCCCCCATTGGTAATAATAGCTGCAACCCAAGCGCGCCTCCTACCCGGTTACTAGGCCCGGGAGCTGATGAATGAACCCCCTCGTAGGGGGAGAAAATCTTGGGAGCTGTCTTCTGTCGTATTACCCAAGGGGGCCGACTATAAATCTTCCTTCATTTTAACCACATTTACCCTCATCCTCCTCGGGGCTAGGGAGGCTGCGTTAAGATTGCACTGATGTGCCAACGCTCGGACCAGCTGCTCCTAAATACAGACAGGTCCTTGTCAATTAAGGCTTTGAGAAGCAGGTCCTCGGGGCCCTTGGGGGCATTGGAGCAGCCAGCAGCGTGCAGCCCCCACAATTAGTATCCATTTGGAAAGGACCTTCAGGGCACAAATGCACAGCAAAGGAAGAATCAAAACACCAGGCAACTTCAATTCTGGAAATGGGCCGTGTAAGTGTTGGGAAACCGAACAGACGGCCCCCAAAGAAGGAAGCTAAGATTTCTGGGGGAAGAGGG
>PVKC010045693.1:0-11371 GCA_004027635.1 Crocidura indochinensis | reverse complement strand
AAAAAAAAAAAAAAGAAAATGGGCAAGTCCTTCTAAAGGCTTTCAACCTCAGTTTGAGAGAGGACAGGAAAAAGATAATTGAAACACCACAACAATACAGAAAGAAATATCAAATAAAATATCCAGTGAGCACTGCAACAATAAAGACAAGCACCACACAATAGTCTCGGTCCTGAAATCAAACCATGCCGGAGTGCAAAAAGAAAGAGAAGATAAAATAAAATAAAATTGAAAACATCAACTTCAATATTTACACCATGTTGGTGTTAGAGCAGCATTATGGACGCCCCAGAGGGGATTTGGTTCCTGGAGCTGCTGTGGAGAACTGTGTCATTTCTGTGTCAGGGGTCCAGGCAACTCTTGCATTTTTGTTAGAAAAAAATATTGTGTTAAATGAAGTAAGCCAGAAGAAGAAAGATAAATATAGCATGATATCACCTATATGTGGTATTTAGAATAATTGCATGAAAAAAAAACAATGGTCTAAATGGTAGATACTGTGACCACTGTAGGTGCCAGAGTTTAGCGAGAAGGAAATAAATCAAGTGGAAGAAAAGAATCACAAAGCCTTTATTCCCTTTTATACTACAAAAATCCCTGCAGCAATGGAAACAACTGATTATATTGAAGAGGCGCTCCTGTTCACCTCTCACTACAGAGGCCTATAATAATCTTCTAGTGTTTTTATCCACAGAAATAGGTACAGAATATGATTGGAAACCTGTGAGTCCCATGGTAGTGCTCAGTATCAGTATGTTTTAGTGCCTTAATTTTATTATGTGTAAATTTTATTATGTAACTTCTTTGTCCACAGTGATTATTGGAGGTATATCCTGGCTGCCCTAATCTCTCATTTCAGGGCTCTATCATATTAGACTTCAAATATAGTACTTATTATGACAATATCTTGACAAAATATTTCAATTATCAATTTCCTATTGATTACATCTGCTATTATGATCTAGTGCTTATATCCATAGAGACCACTGAAATAGGCAAATATACACTATAGACTTTTGTTACAGGCCCCATTCATTGAGTATGTTTTTGCAAATTATTATCTTTTTTCTTTTCAATTCAAGCTATATTACTATTATAATATAATACCCACAATGTCAGTTTCCTTTCAGGAAAGGAACCTCGATGCATAAGACACAGCAGATGATACTACATGAGGTAGACTCCTCTTATAATGCTCACTACCAAATTTTTTAATATCCTTGATGTGAAAATTATGTTTATCCTAAAATGCTTCATGCACAATGCAACTCTGAAAGCTCTATTTAGCAAAGTTTACCCCCACCATTGATGAAGTGCCTAGAAATTGGATAATCTTTCCCTTGAGGTGCCAGCCCCATTTTTAAAAAGTGCTCTGACTTATCCCATAAGGGTCAAACCTCCAGCTATGACCTACAAATAGATCTTCAATGTCTGTCTATAAGTGGGTGCAAGTGTATATGTGGTAGACTCCTCTATGTTTGTCTAATATGTATTGTACATAATCCCTGCCCATCTTGTATGTAATCCCTGTTACATATTATCCCTACCCGCCCTGTTTGCCACCTTACAAAACTCCTTCTATCCTCTCAACCCTGGTCCATTATCTCTCCCTATTTAATCCTCTTTACCTCAATCTTTAACTCTTCAGGAACTGGAACCTCCTCCTTGTCCCAGCAAGCTGCCATTAAGCTCTGAAAGTGAAAGGACACCCTCTTAGCTCTTCATCTCTCACCCTAGCAAGAAGCTGCAGCCACCGCTCTTGCTGACTCTTTCTCTGAGGTCCTTTTTCTTCCACCTCCCCTTACTTGAACTGTTGGTTGCTACTGGATTTGGCTCCAAAGGGACCCTAAATTTGAGGACCAAGCAAAGCATTTCTCAGACTCCACAAAATCATGGTGCAGGATGAAAATATGCCCTGGATTTTATTGCTCTCCTCAGACTATCTCAAAAGACTTAAAGGCATATCTATATTTTCTTTGTATGTTTCTTTATATGCATTTCCTTATAACTTTTAGTGTTTATTTCCATATATAGAGATAGCCTTCTCCATACTCCCCCATTTTTGGGACCTGCTTAGTAGGAATTTCTAGTAGAAAAGTCTTGCTTGGATTATGAGCTCAGGTCAAAACCAGGGCACTGAGACTGTATAGCTTGTTATTTTTACCCCCAAATGCACCAATAATATAATATGGCATTGTTCCTTTTTGCATAGGCACATTAAAATGAGAAAATATTATGCATAGAAATAGTGTTAAGAACTAATAGTTTTACGAACTCATAAATTTATAGTGCAGCAATGCCTTCCACCCTGAACATTTGTTATGGAGACTTAACTTAGGCCTCAATTAATCAGACATGAATTGTCCAACCCCCGATCCCAGCCATAGAACTGGCACAGTTTCTGTACCCAGCACCAGGAATCAAACTCCCCACATGCCCTGGGGGAAGCCCTTATATCCCTCTGGCACCAACGTGCTCCTGGGTATGTTCATATTACACCCTGATGATGAGGAAACAGCAGCAACTTGATCCATGGTCAGGTTGCCCTACCTCACTATCTAATGATTAGATGAAATCAGAAGATGCTCCATCCCAGTATCTATGCAAAAACCAAGATCTCTAATTAGAGAAGACTGACTATGACAAGCGTGCCTGCACAGAAATAAAGAAAGACTTTATTCTTTATTCTTTATTTTTGGTGCAAAAAACCAAGATCTCTAATTACAGAAGACTGACTATGACAACCATGTCTGAGCAGAACTTTTCCTGGGACCATAAAGAAAGACCTAGAGGTTGGACAACTAACATGCCTGGAGCCTATAGTCAGTCTTAGTATGCTTCATGGGTAGAGATACCCTGTATCTCTTAGGCCAAGGGAGTTTCCTTTCTGATTTCCCCAACATTTACTGTGCCTATGCAAAAACAAAACAAACAAAAAACATCACTTGCCACATCTGCCCCCTTTCTTTTTTTCTTTTTTCCTTCTTTTAATTTTATTTATATCTTATAGATAGGAGCTCCTGCCTTTTTCATAAAAATTTAGAACATGAATCATTTTGTTCTGCCTCATATTTATATGTCTTCCTAAAAATTGAGAAAAGAAAATATAAAAGTGTATTGGATGCAGGGGCCAAGTGGTCTCAAGAGCATCGAGTAGGAAAAAAAAAGTTCAAGTCTAAATACTCAAGCCAAAGTCAACAACAATAGAATCAAGAAACCCAAACTATAACAAGCTAAATACAAAATTGATTTGTTACACTAGTAGTCCAGAGGGCTAAGGGTGGAGGTAAAGGATGTAGGCTGGGAACTATTGTGGAGGGAGGTCAACACTGGTAGTGAAAATGGCCCTAATTTACTGTCACTATATGCACAAAATATGACTGTGAAAAACTTGTAATTCACAATGGTCTCAATAAAACAAATTTAAAAAATCTTTCTTCTTCATTGCTTTTCTTTTTGCTTGTTTTGGGGTCACTCCAGTCTTGCTCAGGATCTGTGGCCCTAGAGAGTAAACACTGCCCACTGTATGCAGAGCTTATAATGATTTTATTTCTTCAAAATAATTTTATTTCTTTCATTCTTTGTCCTCATCATGTAGTGCTCAGGGAGCACTCTCATCACTGTGCTTAGGGATTTGTCCTGGCAGTGCTCTGGGAGCAGTACTTCGTTTTACTCTCAGGTCTGTCTTGCCCAGCCTAACCCAGAGCAAAGTGACCTGAGCGCTAGAAAGGTGGGTATGACATGAACCTCCTCCCCTCGCCTAGCTCAAAATGCCCAAACCCAGGCTGGAAAAGGACCCAGTGTCTCTTTGTATTTCCAAAAACATAGCAAAAGTTGGAATAGAAGAGTATGTTGAAAAATTTCCTTGTGAGGCATAATGAATCCATATTGACCTGTCTTCTCTCTACACATATCCCCTTTATTTCCTCATCTGCTTCTGTTTCCTCTCTCTCATCTAACTCAGAGGCCCCCAACCTTAATTAGACACATCAACTAATATTCAGGAAAGATGTCATGAGTGCCCCAGAAATATACCTTCTTACATGAATAAATAGGAAGAAATTCCTAAGATCCATAAATACTGCCACTGCCCCCCATTATTTCAGCACCCCTGGGGAGCCCTGACCATCTGAGCTCACCACATTGGGGAACCCTGACCATCTGTCATCTATAATTGATCATCTTCTATCACTGATTAGTCTGTCCATGTCCCATTCACCCACTGACCACACAATTTTCTTATTTTTTATTTATTTTTAATTATGTGAACAATGATGCAAAGAAAGAGGACAAGGTAAAGTTACAGTGAAAGAACAATCACCCAAAAACAGAGTTCTCAGAAGAAATTCCCCTGCTGACACCTTAATTTTGAACTTAAAGTCAAAGAACATTATGAAAAATAAAACCGAACCCATGTACAATTACTTTGTCCCACAAGTCCCCAGATTGTAGTACATTATAACATTTCTTAGTGGTACAATATAAAGCCATAAAATTTATGTAACTCCTTAAACTTGAAGGCATAGTATTCTTTACATTTCCATGCACATGCATATTAGTTTAAGTTAACCTCACAAGTTGAAGTGGGTTTTTTAAGGTTTAGAGTCAAAGGAACACAGTGAAAATGATGTTAGAGTGGCAATTATCGTTTGCATAGGCTCACCAAAATACAGGGGACATGGGAAGGAAAAACCTGGGCCTAAATACAAGGAGACCCTACCCCTGAAGTTTCTTGGCATAAGATCAACTCTAGGCTGCAGGCAATGACCACACATTTTTCTGTCCATCCATCCACTGACAGTATATCTCTCTGTCCATCCATCCACTCATCACATATCTGTATTTCCCTCCCTCTCTGTTCCCTGCTGAAGAAGAGTCATGGTTCCCATGGAGTCCAGGGTCCAGAGGCCAGTGGGGTACATTGATGGTCCAACACATCTGGGTCCTATTTCCCAAGCCTGCGACTAATTCTGACATGGGCAAAAGGATTTAGAGAACAATGAATTTAGGGTATTGGGACAGGAGCTTCTTCTGGATGCCTGATTGTTCACAAAAGATCCTTCTGTGGGAGAGAAGGCAGGACTGAAAAGAGGGGCCAGAATGGGGCATCAGGATATCCTCAGTCTCTGTTGGTGTCAAGGGACATGGTGAAGGCCTGAAACTACAGGGTTTGACAGGCCCAGAGACCCACAAACTCGAGGTCAGATTCTTACCATATATATGTATGTATTCTTATATATATGTTTATATATAAGAATATATATGTATATATATGTATGTATATATGTATGTATATATATGTATACATATGTATGTATATATGTATATATTCTTACCATATATATGTATATGTATATATATATTCATACAAGTTATCATTGGAAATGCAAATAAAATTGACTAGAATATAATTTTATATTTTATAATGGGTTTGGGTCACACCCTGACAATGTTTAGTGGTTACTCCTGGCTCTGCTTCTCCAGGCAGTGCATAGGGACCATATGGGAAGCAGGAATTGAATCCGGGTATCTGTGTGCAAGTCAAGCACCCTCCGTTTTTAAGGTCTCTCTGGCTCCACACAGGGTTTGAGATAAAGATCCCTTGCAGCGTAGTTGGTGATTCTGACTCATGGTATCTCATAGAATTTTCCCTCCTCTGTCACTGATCAATTACTTATGACACTAAGGGATCTTCTGGGGTTCCTTTGAAAGGTGTATGCACAGGTTAGGAGATGGAAATAGAGGCCAATGAGTCAAGTTGGGTTCAAGCTTTGTCCCATATATTCAAAGCAAGAGGTGGAAATTTATACTCAATCTTGACAAGTCATTATTTTCAGACAAAACTAATTTACCAAAAAAAGACATCAGGGCAAATTGTTCAAGACATATTTATGACACAGGACAGTTTCGCTTTTGAAGCCACTGTTTTCTAATCTGAGATTTCCTGGCCAGCAAAGTCAGTTCTTGGTGACTTATATTTTATGGTCTTTTTATATTTTATGCATTCTGAACTGGGGCTTGAAATGTTAACCATGACATGACTGCACATAGGCTAACAGCAATTTCAGCTAAAGGACAGGCCTGCTAGAAAATGGCAGTTTGCTACAAGACTGCTGTACTTATGCTAAGACTGTGAGGGAGAATCTGACTCCCTACAGTATTCCATATAACAAAACCAATCCCATAATAGTTCAATATTCCATATACCATTATCCTCAGTTTCCCATGAACCCCCAAATCTGCCCTGTAGACAGGCAGTAAAAATTTGCTTTGTATTGTCTATTACAACTAAGTGTTGGTATAACTGTCAGGGGAAAAATATTCCAGGAAAAGAAGACTTATAATATCTTTATATCTCACAGTGGTATTAAGTGGTCTGAAGACTTACTAAACTGCTGCTTTTGAGTTGATCCTTCTGTGTTATTGGTTTTATTCATTGAGTTATGGTGGTGTCTTTGCCACTGCAACATCTTATTGAACATAATTCTACTGCAGTTTAATCTTGAAAAGCAGGGACATATAGCATGACCACATATGGTCCAAGAATTCCAGGTTCGTGACTGACTTGGTGGAAGGTGTAAGCTGTGCCTGTAACTGTTGGGTTTTCTGGAAGTGCTCTGGGGTGGGAAGCTGCCAAACACTCTCAGAGAAGACCCCAGAATTCTCATATCAAAATCTTTTGGGTGGGTGCCCCAGATAGGGGGGTAGAAATCTGTTTTCCTATACAACTAAAGTCATGAGGTCACTCCTGATCCTGAACACCTTTGCCTTTAACTTTCCCAGATTGCAGCCCCCAAGTTTCAGTTTGCCCCTCTACCTCTCTTCCAGTTCACAGAATCTCAGCTGACCAAAGCTGGCCTGGACCCAGGTTGGGGTCCGGGGTTGGAGATGGCCAAACCCGGGGAGGCCAGGTCAGGGATGCCCAAGGTCTGAGGAAATCCCATAGCTCAATTGAAGAGACACAAACCTTGGAGGATGCAATCACACGTAGGTTCTTTTTCCAGGATCCTGGGGTGTCACTGCAAGCCAGGAATTCGGTCTGCAGTGAGACCCTGAGAACCCAAATTCACAAACATTTAAGGGAATTCATATGATAATGAACATGGTAATGAGCATACAGGTTAAATCATTTCATAGGTTTATACAGTTTGGATCACCCAATAATTTTTACAGAAAAGGCGCATTTTTCTGTCCATTCAGCCCCTTCATGGCATCATTTACTACTAACTCCTAGGCTGATGGCATGCAGAGATATAGGTTGAATCCTTCAGGTGGTAGCCTGATCTACAGGGTGGAGAACCCATCTGTTCAGCCCCTTCATGATATCATTTACTCCACTCCCAGATAATCCACAGGGTGGAGGACACATTCTCCTGGTAGCATAGTGACTGGAGCAATTAGGGGAAAGGAGCCTTGTTCATTATATCAAGCATACCAGGGACAGAATCGAAAATAGCATTAAACTAGATTTTACCCTTATTCTATACCTATGTGTTATTCTATCTATATCTATGTGTTACTCCTTTTTAGTGACCATGTGCAATTATTCCTCCCTAATCTTCAAGGGCCATCCATCTTCTGTGGGGATCTCCTCCTTGAGGGTCAAGGTGTACCCCTCCATTCAAAGTGTCTGATGGAAAATAAGATGTCCTTGCATTCCTTGGAATGTCCTTTGTGATTTACAGCCTGGTCTTAGGAATCAGCTATCTCCCTGGGCCTAGTCTTTCTTCAAGTTACACGTTGAAATCCAAAGTTAAAAGGCTACACCCCAAAATCAAAAGTCACTTCTTTTCCAGACTCAACACATTAACATAATAGGAATCTCTAAATTTTTTTTTTTTTGGTTTTTGGGTCACACCCGGCAGTGCTCAGGAGTTACTCCTGGCTCCATGCTCAGAAATTGCTCCTGGCAGGCACGGGGGACCATATGGGGCACCGGGATTCAAACCAATGACCTTTTGCATGAAAGGCAAACACCTTACCTCCATGCTATCTCCCGGGCCCCGAATCTCTAGATTTTTAAAGGAATATTTTGCCAGAAGGCCTACTGAGTTTTCTCCCTCAAGTGCAGATGGCTGGACAAAAATTCCCAAAGAAGTATTACCTGCAGGCCCACTGAGAAGTTTTTTCCCTCAAGTGTGAGTGGCTGGACAAAGATTCCTGAGAGATAGGCCTGCTGAGTTTTCTCTCTCAGTGTGGATAATTGAATAATACATCTGTTAATGAAACTGACATTCTCCTTCCTTTATAACAAATCTTTAATTGGCCTATAGGTGATTCTCCCTTCTGCTATGTGTATATAGTAAAAACCTTTTTACTTCCTATCCTACAGATTTGTGTGTGTGTGTGTGTGTGTGTGTGTGTGTGTGTGTGTGTGTTTTGGGTCACACCCGGCAGTGCTCAGGGGTTACTCCTGGCTCCATGCTCAGAAATCGCTCCTGGCAGGTACGGGGAATCATATGGGATGCCGGGATTCGAACCGATGACCTTCTGCATGAAAGCTAAATGCCTTATCTCCATGCTGTCTCTCCAGCCCCAACCTATGAATTTTTTTACAGCAAAGATAGCCTTGATTAAATTTCTCTTTACCTGGAAAAATTCAGCACCAAAAAGACACTATTTTTTTTCTCTCTATCTTTAAAATGCTCTTGAAGTTCCAGCTTTTTGGAACATCTCTAAAAGGACCTTGAGTGCTTAACTTTTGCCTCAGAATTTACATTGAAAAAGATTTGACCAAGATGTAGTTTTGGGCTGTTGAACTTTTACAAGGAAAAGAATTGCATTCTTTTTAGACATAGTTTGTCTCCTTCATTTGTCTCCTTCATTTGCCCATTAAACAATAAAACCTCTCCCCTTAGAAACAGGAACTGCTTTGAGATATTAAAATTAACCTCCTCCTTTTTAACTCAGACTCTTACTGAATATATAGATTTAATCATCAAATCTTCTTACCACCCTAGCCAGGTGAATTGTTTTGTATATCAAACAACATATACTGATAATGTTTCTGTTTACTAGAAGAGTATCTGTGCTTTGTTAATGTGAGCATTCTTTTCATACCTGTGACTGAAAATTTATACCCCTGTTCTGACATTAAAGTTAGAACACTGTTCTCCCACGTAGATTTGTGTGGTCTCTCATCTCTTCATATTTCACCACCTGTACTTTCACTCTCCTCCAGGGGACTCAAAGAAGTTCTCTAATGCAACTGAACCCAAAGCTAGCCAGCAGCACAAGAAGGAATCTAAGAGGGGAGTAATGGCAGCTGGCTCCCCTTATGAAACTGTAAATGTTTCTTAGACCTGAATTGGGGAACCAGTAACCATACAGTGCTGGACATCTAATCAGAGAATTTTCGCCTGCTGCCAAGGGTTTCAGAAATAGCCCTGTACCCCCATCCCCATGGAAACTTTTACCCGGACTGGCTCCCAGGTGCTCTGAGGGTCAGGAACTCCCACCTCACCCAAAACTTTAGAGCACCTTGTGCCCAGCAATTGCTCAGACCCCGGGAACTGAACCTGATCTTCAGAAACCAAGAAGGGCTCCTGATTCTACAGTCTGGTATCTCCAATCATGTCCAGCTTCCCCAATCTCCAGTATGTTCTGGAAACAGCAGAGGCGCCTTTCCAGGGCTTCAGAGCTTGAGACTGTTATGAGGAGTCCAGGGTGTGTCGCCTCTGGATCCAGAACACCTAGTGTCTGTGTATTTCTTTGTATATTTGTGTGTATGTGTGTGTGGCATATGTGTGTAAGACTGCTTACTGGTGGAGTAGGTGCTGAAAAAGGGCACCCTCAGATTATGAAGTTTGTGGGGAGACTGACTCCCATGGGTTGATTCTTCCCTTTCCTAAGAGCTGCAGCAGGACCCACGGGGCCCTGATCGTGCCTCTAGGGTGGCATGAGTGGAGAGAGGCCCGAGGCAGGCTCAGAGCCTGGGAGATCTGGGGACCCCAGCTATGGGAGAAGAGGACACTCACTGGATGGCAGCAGAGGCAACAGTGGAAGCAGATCCAGCAAGGAAGGAGGCCACGTTGTTTCAGGGGTTCCCACTTGCTAGAGCAGGGGACAGAGGTATCCCTTTGCTCTTGGAGCCTCATATCTGGTGGGTCATTCCCTTCATGCAAGATGCCAGTGGCAGTGGATATTGGAGAAAGTTTTTGGTCTCTCCTCTAAGAGCTGGTGGACAGACCCCTGTCTTTTTCTGTTTGAACTGCAGGTTCTACTGCAATCATGGACTCAATGTTATCCTTTCTCTGTGTCTGCACAGCCTGCTGACCACACCCACATGTCCTGCAAAGAAATTGAGGCTAATCCAAGAGGCCCTCCACTATAATGCTGGTCACTGGGCTGGGAAGGAATAGAATTGAGAGACCCAGTTGTAATTTTTTTTGGCCACACCTGGTGGTGCTTAGGGATCACTTCTGGCAATGATCAAGGGATTCTATGGGGACATTGAGGATCAAACCTCATCTGTCCTGAGCAAAGTGAGTGCCTTCCTTATGTCCCTCAGTTTTCACCTTGAAAAACTTCTCCACTATCACAGGTTCTTGGGTCTCACAGTCTTGGGTCTGTCAAAGCTTCAGCACCTTTGCCTGAGTCCCCTAGAAGTGCTCTCTGGGGACATCGAGAGCTGAAATGAACCCTATGGAGGACTGGGGCTGGGAGTTTGGGGAGTGAGTCAGTCCCTCCTTAACCTCCCCTCCCCAGAATGATTCTATTGGCTTACGTCAGAGCAGACCAGAAATTCCAAAGCTTCCTGCTGAGAAAGATTCAGAAGAAGAGCAGACTGTCCAGGCAGTGAGCACTGTAGGGTGGAGTCCATCCACTTCTCAGCTTTCTTGCTCTTCCTCATCTCACAGATCCACACACCCGGGACATTACTGTTCCATGGTCTACACATGTGATATCTATACTTTATGGCTCCTCCTTCCCTCATGAATGTGCAAGTTTCCTGCATACCACCTAGTATATGAATGAATGTGACATCACCATCTCTGAGAGACAGAAGCAAACCCAGTGGCTGACAGAGAGACAGTCCATGGATAAAGGCTCTGGCCTTTCTCATGGCCAAGCAAGGGAGATCCCAGTCCTGAATGAGTCCCCTGAGGCTACTAGGAGTAATCCCTGAGTACAGAGCCAGGACAGAACCCTTGGGGGAGGCAGAATACACTTACATCTCAAAGAGGAAAAACAAAGCGTCTCGGTGCCTATGTCAAGTCCCCCTGAAACAGACTGGACTACCTCAGGATGGAACAGGAGAAACTTGGGGGACAAAGAAGCTGTGAGAGGAGCAAGAGCAGGAGAAAGTACCCCCCAGAGTTACCCCTATCCTTGGGCAGCCCCAGCTGCTGGACCATCAGGGCTCCTGTTG
>PVKC010045692.1:0-11371 GCA_004027635.1 Crocidura indochinensis | reverse complement strand
GTGCCTACATGGAGGTAAGCTAGGGAAGTGGTGTGAAATTGGGGTTACTGTGTAAGCGAAGATCACACTTTTGATGGGATTGGGTGTTGGAATAGTTAATGCCTAGAATGACTGCTGTATTATGAACAACTTGGTTAATTGTGGTGTTAAATAATAATAATGATAATAATAATAATAATAATAATAATAATAATAATAATAATAATAAGAAGAAGAAGAAGAAGAAGAAGAAGAAGAAGAAGAAGAAGAAGAAGAAGAAGAAGAAGAAGAAGAAGGAGAAGGAGAAGGATGAGGAAGAGGAAGAAGAAGAGGAGAAAGAAGAAAAGAAGAAGGAGGAGGAAGAGGAGGAAGAAGTGGAGGAAGAAGAGGTGGAAGAGGAGGAGGAAGAGGTTCTACAGAGACCATAGGTAGAACCATGTACAACATCAGTTAACCCGTCCCAGTGCTGGGAGGGACCTGATACTGGGACCGGATGATCAAAAGGATGCTGCAACCTCAGCTCTCAATTCTAAATGGAGCCTGGACTCAAGGAGAGTCAGAAGCACTTCTTTAACTTGTCCTAACTGCCAACCACAATTCACTGCTCTGCAAATTGGTCCCTAGTACCTAGATCCAGGAATAGGGATGATATAGGGTAGGCTTTCTGTCAGGAAGTTGGAGTGGGTTCCATGTCTCGAAATAATTGACCCCAAGCAAAGACCTCCTGCTGCTAGGAGGGAGGTGTGTCCTCCTCCCTGGGAAAGAACAGTTTAATGGGCTCTTTGTGGTAGGCCAAGATATACTGCTGTGGCTGCGCCATGAAAGGCAGGATCAGTTTCTTAGGCTGCACCAGGAATACCTTCTTAGGTTCGGCGGCAGAAGAGCTTTCTCTTTTCAGCTTCAGGTTTTGGGCAAAACCACTTTTTCCTCTGGACGGTGCGGCAAAGGCATTCGAAGTACCTGTGCCTTCCCTAGATACTCTGGGAAAACAGGAGGCAGAAGAGTGAGGAGGCCAGACTGACCCCTGCCCTGGGTTTTCCCTCCCCACTGCCAGGCTCCCAGATAGGAGCAGGCAGCTATGCATGTGAGCTCCCCCCAGGTCCAGCTTTGCCTCTGGGCTCTGCTGGGACCTGGAGATTGGGATCCCTTCTTGGCACTGGACCACCTCCTGCTTTCTTTCTAGCCCAAGTGATAAAAAGCTAGGAAGCACATGCCTATAGTAGACTCTGAGTCTAGAAGGAAAGTCAAATATATATCTGGGTTCCTGTCCTCACCTACCACTTTCTCTGACCCTGGCTGAGGCTCTTGGCTGATACAACAGCCCCTTGCTCCACTCTTCTCCACCCCATCTCATGCCCCTATAGTCAATTCTCTCCCCACAGACTTTCCTATGCACTGTTTCCCCCATTTCATATCCTGTCCCCATTAATATGGGCCCAGCCACCTTGGCTTGATGACTCTTCACCAACAGAGGAAGACATCTGTTAGGACCCTATTTCCAGCAAACCTCCCTCTTTACGTCTGTAGATGCTATCTTTCCTGACAGATTTCCTCACCCTGTCAGTCTGCCCATCATGTTTTCTCTTGCTTCTATTTTTCTCATTGTCTCTCATTACATGGCCCTTCTGTGTGTTCTGTAGCAGTTCCCCTCAGATAGCTGCATTTGTTTGTACATCACTAGGTCAGGCCCTGCTATATCCATAGTGGGCTCAGTTCTTGGTCAGCGAGCTTGAGTCTCACTCATACAGTGTTTAAGCATTTGTGGTGGGGCCCAGTGCAATAGAACAGCAGGAAGGGCATTTGCCTTGCACACAGTCAACCCAGATTCTACCCTTGACACTCCGGATGGTTCCCCAAGTACTGCAGGAATAATTCCTGAGTTGGAAGTAAGCCCTGAGTATTGCTAGGTGTGACCCCAAAACAAAGCATCTCAAAAAAAAAAAAAAGAGCATTTGTGAACTCAATGAGCAATGATGGGGCAAAACCGAGAGCAAAGATTCATTTCCAGGGGTCCGAGAGATAGCATGGAGGTAAGGCGGTTGCCTTTCATGCAAAAGGTCATCGGTTCGAATCCTGGTGCCCCATATGATCCCCCGTGCCTGCCAGGAGCAATTTCTGAGCATGGAGCCAGGAGTAACCCCTGAGCACTGCCGGGTGTGACCAAAAAAAAAGATTCATTTCCAGGTTGCCTAAAGTCATCTGAAGAAACTAGCCATGGTGGTGCCTTGAAGACACCTCCCAAGCATGATCTATTATGTGGGCTCTTACCTGGTTTTTCGCTTCTTTGTAGAGGTGGTAACTTCTTCTGGGATGGGCTACAATGAACACAGATGAGAAACTAGGGTGATTGGGAGTAGGGGAACAACTAATGGAAGGGCAGGAAAGCAAGATTTTTCCCTCCTGAAGAACCACAAAGCATGACCCCCTTGTCCCAATAATATATATATATATATATATATATATTTTTTTTTTTTTGGGACAAGAGCAGGTACCCTCCGTCATATCTCCTTTCTTCCAGGATTGTGTGGTAGCTGTAACGATGCCCAAAAACAGTTTCCATGTTTGAACTGGGCCAGATCCATAGACTCAGTTTTATATATATATATATATATATATATATATATATATATATATATATATATATATATATATAAAATGTCCTTATATGGTGGTGACTGAGTCTATTGCCTGCTGGAGCCACAGAAAGGGGGTTGAAACTTGGGAGAGCTGGACCAGTCCAGCTGCTGATCCTTCCATGCCAAAACACCTCCTTGAACTCCTGTTTCCCTTGGGAAGGATTTATGGATGGGAAGAATGTTCCTAGTTTGTTTTTATTTTGGGCTAAACCTGGCAGTCCTCGGGGACTCAGTCCGGGCTCAGCACTCAGGAATTACTTCTAGTAGTGCTTGGGGGACATATAGGATGCTGAGGATCAAGCCTGGGTCAGCAGTGTGCAAGGCAAATGCCCTCCCCACTGTGCTACCACTCTGGCCGAGGAATCTGCATTCATAATAAGGTCCTGTGAGCAAGCACTGGGTGCTGGAAGGCTGCTGTGCTAAGTCTGCATCCCAACAATGCCTGGTGATTCCCAAGTCATTTGACTGTTCCTGAATCTTCTTCTGTCCCATAAGATGTTCAGTTGGTGTTGCCTAGGCAACTGATAAAATGGATTAGAAGGATTGAAGATCTCCTAGTTTGAAGTGTCAGGGGACCATGGTGAATATTGGTGGCTCTGGGATGCATGCAGACCCTACCATTCTACCTAGGAAGATTTTTCCTAATTCCCTGTCCCTCCCCTTAAGAACCAGGCCTTAATCAGGGCACTGCCACATGTTGGTGCCCCATCCCTGCTCCACCTTCCCAAAGGTGTAGAGCAGGGGTCCTCAAACTTTTTAAACAGGGACCCAGTTCACTGTCCCTCAGACCATTGGAGGGCCAGACTATAGTAAAAACAAAAATTACGAACAAATTCCTATGCACGCTGCATACATCTTATTTTGATGTGAAAAAACAAAACAGGAACAAATACAATATGTGGCCCACGGGTCGTAGTTTGAGGACCTCTGGTGTAGAGCATGGATGAAGCTTATCTGGCCCCAACTTAAAGCAAGTGACACAAGTCAACACCAGGGGGATCCTGATAGCTGTAGCCACTATGTGATTTGATAGAGTGCCCACCAGCAGAGCTGGGAATTCTGGGAGAGTCAACACCTGAGAGCAGCCTCTTTCAGGCTCTTCTTGGGACCCCCTAGAGAGAGCTTGTGGAAGTAGAGGAAGATGGAACCCAGGCCTACCTGTAGGATGTAAGCAAGTTTCTCTTTTGTTCTTGAATTTCTTGGAGTTGACTGAGGAGTTTCTCTTCCAAGAGAGAAATGGAAGGTGGGGAAGGGAGCTGGGCCACTGCTGTGTTCAGAAGCTTGATGGCGAGCTCTTTCTCTGGAAAGAAGCAGAGCTCATGGGTGAGAGACAGGCAAGGCTCCCATGTGTGTTCCCAGCTAGGACAGGACTGGGATTGCTGGTTCTGGTCTTTGCATTTCTCCTTCCCTCCCTGGAGCTGAGGCCTGCTGAGGGGGTCTTTCCAGGAAAAAGGTCATGGAAATTTGCTGAGGATGGGAGAGGAGGACACGGGGTGGGGGTGGGGGGTCCCTCAGGGCTCCCTGAAAGGTATGGAGCAGTAGCCTGGAGAGAGCTCAGAGGCTAGTGACTGGGATTCTGTGGAGCCACCTCACCTTTTTGAGGAGCGCCAAGCAGCCACAATTGGATAGAAGTCAAGCAATCTGTTTGCAGTATTTGACACAGGAGCTCCAGAACCTGCAGGTGGTCAAGTCCAGCTCAGATGCCCTGATAGGCATTCCAGCAGCAGCACCGGTAGTCGACTCCCCGGAAATGGGGTCCCAGGGACATACCCTCTAGTTGGCCCACAGTGGTTCCCCTTACCGCTACCCCCCATCCAAGGACCTTTGCCCTTTGTAGATTATTTTTATTCCCACAGCCCCAAAAGAAGATTCTTCACCATCTCATACCAGATGAGGAATTTGAGACCTGAGAGAGGAGGGTCCCAACCAGGAGCTGGAACCACCTCTCCCTTGTTCCCTATTTGGGTGGACTGTACTCCCAAGGTCCCTCACTGGGAAGGTCAAGTCAGAGTTGACAGATTGGCCGCTTGGAGACGCACGGAATCCTGAATCCCTTTGTTCCTGGTGTGGAAAATGCAGGGACCCTGCAAACCTACCCATTCTAAAGGGCTCAGAGACTGGAAGTAAGACCAGAGAGGTGTGTCGCTCCCTATGGAGCAGTTTCCCCGACTGCCTGCGGTCCGATAGCAGGCCCTGCTTCCCAGCTGTCTCCTCGAACTTTGCCATTTTTACCACTCCTGGCCATATATTCCCCCGTTTCCTCCAGTCAAGAAAAGAAGGGTCCGGTTCAGCCTTAGGAGGGTTACGGAGCACCCCTAGGGCAAGGCGCTGGTGGTGGCTGGGTCTATTCTTGGCTGGAGTTGAGGCCTGTGGTAGGAGGCAGAGTCTCTGGTATCCTAGGAAAGTGGGGGTCCCCAGAGATTGACAGTCCATCTTCTCAGGACCTGGGAGGGGGCTGTCAGTGCCCAGAATCTCTGCCTCAGCCTTGGCAGAGTGGGCACAGGATCTGGGGTATCCCCAGGTCTATGTCTTCTAGGGTGCCCACTCCCTCTCAGACCCACCCTCCTCTGCATGGCCCCATCACTCCCCATCTGCCCATGCCCCTTCTCTCTCCTTTCTCTCTTTCTCTCTCCCAGTCCGACTTACCTGCCCTGTGCCCCCTCCCCAGAGAACCCGAAAACCTAATTCCAGGCATGGTGAAGCCGCCCTGCAGTGGAGAAAGTGTCCTGTTTTAGTTCCAGCACAGTCATCTCATCTTAGGGGCCTGGGGTGCAGGATGCTGCCTGACAGGACCTCATCATCCCATCAGTGGTGGAATGAGGGTCCCAGGCCCTGTCTGCTCTCCCCAAGCCCTGGCCTGATTTGAGGCACTGGGAGAAGGCCCAGTTTCAAGGGGCCACAGGGAAGGGAAGTGCTTGGCTGCTCCTGGGGAACAGATCCACCTGATTTATTTTTGTTTTTGTTTTGGGGTCATACAAAGTGGTGCCCAGAGGTTACTCCTGGCTTTGTGCTTAGGAATCAATTCTTGCAGGGCTCAGGGGACCCTATGGGATGTCAGGATTGCAGTTGGATCATCTTCATGCAAGGCAAGTGCCCTCCCTGCTGTAATAGCTCTGGCCCCAGAATGGGGGTATATTTTAGCAGACACCTCTGATGCCTGAGTCTCCCTCAATAAGTCATGGTCTTGCCTAAGACCCTGAGAAGGAACCTTAACCTCAAAGGAATAGGCTTTGTGCTTTGTGGTAGACCACACCAGACCATCACAAAGCAGAAGGCTGTTCTCAGGACCAGTCAAGCAGGCTGCAGGGCTGTTGTCCTGAGAGGACGGAAGTTCTACAAGGTTCAGCTTTCAGGTTCACTGCCTTTTCTTCTATCTTTGGCTTCCTCCACAAACATTCTAAGTGCTGCTACCTAAATTACTCTTCCGGCTCTCAGTTGGGGCTAGGTATCCTAAAACTTACCTGGCCTACTACTCCTTTTTAGTTAAAAAATCACGAATGCCCCCCAATTGCACCAGAAGCTACCCAACCCAACTTGATTGTCCAATGTAGTTGCCCACAGTCACTTTGAGAAATACTGGGGTATTCATGGAACTGAGTGAGGTTTTGCGAGATAAAGCACTTAAGGAGGAAAGGACTGATCATCAGAGTCTTGGAGGCCCAGTAGGGCCCATGAAAGGCACAGCCTGGCTAAGTCCTTACCAGCAGCTCCTGGTCCTCTAGGATGAAGGCCTGGGGGCCACCATATTTTCTCCGGGCTGCTTTGCCTCGCATCTGATAGGGGATGCGGTGGCTGGTGGCTCTGGTGGGTGGGGGGATGAGTCGCCCCGTCTGTGCTGAGTACTTGGCCCCCTGCTCCCGCTGAAGCTCCTCTGGCTAGGATACAAATGATACAAATGACCAGACTCCAGACAATGTAGACTAGGGAAGCAGAGGGAAGGGACAGAAAGAAGGTGCCCACCAGGTCCTGCAGGGGGCGCCTTTAGTTCATCTCCTAGAATCCCAGATGGTAGCATTACAGGGACCTGCATATCAACCAGGCCAGCCTCACTCCAGCCCCAGTGAGCCATATCTCTTTTTTCTTGAAGCTTCCATAAACTAAATAAATTAACTTCCGTTAATCTCCTAGGCCTCATATGCTCTGGACTGGCCCTTAGTGCTGTCCTTTCAAAGGCTTGAACCCAGGCTCCTGGGCCAGGCCACCCTAACCCTACCTACCCTCAGCTTAGCTAGCCTGGCTCCGGCTCTGTCCTCTAGACTTGCATATTTTCTTTCCTCGAGAAACCATCCTAAACCAGGCTAGAGAGTACTAGCCCCAAAGCTGCCAACTCCTGTGCCTGCAGTGAGGAATGGGGCATTCATACCCATTTTATTTCTTTCTTTCTTTCTTTTTTTTTTTTTTTTGGTTTTTGGGTCACACCCGGCAGTGCTCAGGGGTTACTCCTGGCTCCATGCTCAGAAATTGCTCCTGGCAGGCACGGGGGACCATATGGGGCACCGGGATTCGAACCGATGACCTTTTGCATGAAAGGCAAATGCCTTACCTCCATGCTATCTCCCGGGCCCCATTTTATTTCCTTAAATTATTTTTATTTTTTGTTTTTGGACCACACCTGATGGTGCTCAGGGGTTACTTTTGACTCTGCAATCAGGGATCAAGCCTGAAAGGGCTCATTCGGAGAGCCACATGAGATGCCAGGAATCAGCTATATGCAAGACAAGTGCCCTATTCACTGTACTATCTCTCTAACCCTTTCATATTCATTTTTTTAAATTGTGTTTTTCAATTTTTTGGGTTTGGAGCCACACCTGGTAAAGCATAGGGCTTACTCCCGCTCTGCGCTCAGGAATCACTCCTGGAGGTGCTCTGAAGACCATATGTGATGTTGGGGATTGAACTTAGGTTAGTCATGTGCAAGGCAAACACCCTCCCCACTGTACTATCTACCCATCTCTTCATGCCCATTTAAAAGAAAAAAATCAAATCTGGACTGCTCTGATTTCCCTCCCAAAATAAAATATGTAACGTAGG
This sequence comes from Crocidura indochinensis, assembly GCA_004027635.1. Classification (NCBI taxonomy): domain Eukaryota; kingdom Metazoa; phylum Chordata; class Mammalia; order Eulipotyphla; family Soricidae; genus Crocidura; species Crocidura indochinensis. The sequence continues at coordinate 3,725 of PVKC010045692.1, read as the reverse complement.
AACGCAAGACCTAGCACTACTCGGGGATTCAGAAAGGGTTATAAGTATCAACTGGTAGGCTCTGTTCCCTCACAGAGATCTGAAAAAAATGAAGAAAGGAAGGAAATGAAGGAATTTTCCTTCTAGCTGACCATCTCTACCACCCAGCATCAGTCAAAGATCAACCTAAGTGGCCTTGAGTGCAGGCATTGAAAAAAATGAAGAAAGGAAGGAAATGAAGGAATTTTCCTTCTAGCTGACCATCTCTACTACCCAGCCTCAGTCAAAGATCAACCTAAGTGGCCTTGAGTGCAGGCATTGAGTTATTGCAGAGCAGGGTTGAGCATTGAGTGGCCCAAGGTAAGGGCAGAATAGGTCAGCCTCAGGGAACTCCTTCAGCTGCTCCCCACTGTCCTTGTAGGGTTTGCAACTTTTTCCCCAGGCCATGCTTGTTCTGTTTGAAGACGGCCAGAAATTCCCTCCACAGCTTAGGAGCCAGTCATGACCATACACTGAGACGTGAGAAATGAACCCATCTTGCCCACCTTCCTCCTTCTCAAGTGCCCCTCACTGGCAATTCTGCCCCTGGACTCTTCAGATGCCCTGCACTGAAGTACTGAGTGTGTCTCCACCTATGACTAAATATTCTCCCCCTCTCCTATGGGCCTTTCACATGTTTCTCACTTGGGCACTTCTCTGATCTTGAGACTTCACCTGTCCCTAATTAGGCTTTCTCATGCCTCCCCACACCCACTAATTTAGGGGGACCCAGCTGGAGGGTTGAATGCACTCCATTTTTGTTCCTACCTTTTCCTCCCTTTTGTCTTTTGGCTGGTGGGTGGTAGAGATGGTCAGCTGGGAGGAAAGCTCCTTCAATTCCTTCTTCCAGGCCTCTGTGGGGAAATAGGGCCTACCAATTGACACCTATACTCCCCCCTCAACCTCCCAGCATTGCTGGGTCTTGGGTTCCTACTCCACATATTTTATTTTTGGAGGGGAAGGAGTTGAGGGCATACCTGGCCAGCTGGGAGGTGATGTGTACTCTTCCAGGCTCTGTGTTTAGGGGTCACTCCTAGGGGGTTGTTGGTGGGGGATCATGTAATGCTAGGAACTAAACGGGGGTCAGGCACATGCCAGGCAGGTCATTTAACCCATTTTCTATCTCTCTTGCCCCAATTCTGTGTCTTTTTTTTTTGTGTGTGTGGGTTTTGGGTCACACCCAGCAGTGCTCAGGGGTTACTCCTGGCTCTATGCTCAGAAATTGCTCCTGGCAGGCACGGGGGACCATATGGGGCACCGGAATTCGAACTGATGACATTTTGCATGAAAGGCAAACGCCTTACCTCCATGCTATCTCCTGGGCCCCTCAATTCTGTGTCTTAAAGAAAAAGAAAAAAGAAGGAAGCAATAGCACATTGTGTAGGGCATTTATTTGCCTTGCATGTGTCTGACCCAGGTTTGATTCTAGCATGGCCAGCGAGCCTGCCAGGAATAATTCCTGAGCACAGAGCCAGGAGTAACCCCTGAGAGCCATCAGGTATGGCCCCAAACAAACAAAAAATATAAAAAGGGGGAGATTGTCCTTTACAGGGAGAGGCATGGCCACTTCTGGAGGAACTGCTGTTCCCACCCTTAGTCTTGCCCTGGCTCTATTGAGAGATGCTGGAGAGGGTTTGACCCCTGTACCCATATACATGGTGGTTTCTTGTCCTCTCCATTCCAGCAGACCTGTAAGCCCCAGGAAGGCAACGCCAGAATCTAAAACACTGGTCTTTGCTGAGGGTATCCATCAAGGGCATGGCAGTAAGACTTTCTGAACCTCCTTTCCTTGCCTGCTCATCCCACCTCTCTTTTTGGACAGCTTCCCTCAATCCCTGCCAGCCAAGCTTCCCATCCCAAGCCTTCTTTAGTCTAAGAAAGGGGAAAGCTTGTCTCTGCAGAGGTCTCTGGAATCTGACTCCAGCCCCTTCTATGGCTAACAGTGATTAACTGTTTTCTGAACACAGAAGTGTTCCAAAGTTCTTTCTATCTGATGCTGCAAATCACTTGGGCAGCAGTCATGTGACTCCAGCTCCCTTTCCTGGTCCTCAGCATGTTGTTGAGGGAGGGAGAGGGCTGCTGACAATGAGTTTCCAGGGAAGGATTAGAGACTTCGCTCTTTCCCCAGCACTAAAGCAGCCCCAAGAAACTGAGGCTTCATAAGACGAAGGACTCAGTGGGCCCCTCAGGTAAGAAGATGCTTCAAGAGCAGTGAGTGCAACCGGAGGAATGGTACAGTGGGTCAATCTCTGGTACCCCACGTGGTCTGTGAGGCCTGTCAGGAGTGATCTCAGAGCACAGAGCCAGTAGTAAGCCCTGACTGCAAACTGCCAGGTGGGACCCCAAATCCCCACCTAAAAGCAAGGGAAGTTAGTGAGAGGAACAATGGAGACCATCAAAGAGCCGAAGCTTTTCCACTCAACAGATTCTAGTGGTAATCTCTAATCTGCACAGAAAGTTCTGTAAAACCTCTGTAAAATACAACTCTGCATCGTAGACAGGGCTCATTCCCATTCTGGGGGTTGCCCACGTCACCATTGGGGGTGTGACAATTTTTGTGAGGGTTCTGGGCCACACCTGATGGTACTCAGGGGTTACTCCTGGCTCTGCACTCAGAAATTACTCCTGTCAAGCTCGGGGACCTAGTGGAATGTCAGGGATCAAACCAGGGTCCACCATGTGCAAGGCAAACACTCCCCCCCCCACACACACACACACAAACACACACACATACACACACTGTGCTATTGGTTTGGTCCTGCCATTTCTTCAGTTAACTCTGTGGGATTCCCTCAGTTCTGCCTCTCTGGGGGGAGCCTGTGCTCTCTCAAAATCATGACTTTTTCCCTGGCCTCCACCCCTACATGAAATCGTTTCCCAAAATGAAATGATTTCATTTTATTATTGTTCTCCTCCTGAGTTTCCTTCCTGGAGGGGAGAGGAAGGTCTTGGAAACCTGGATGAAGGTCAGGATTGATTGACAATCCCCACTTCAGTGTGTTGAGAACTGCTGGGATCATGCCCACACTCCTTATATCAAGTGGACCTGCATGCAACCTGATCTGATGGTATGATTGCTCGTGGGACTGGAATGATGCTCATATTCTTGCCCTGCAGATGTCCAAGGGTCGATCTTTTACCTGTGCTGGCTCACCTGACCCAACCTGATTCTGGAAACCTGCAGTGAGTCCAGGGGGCAGGGGTGGCTCCCTCCATGTGCGTCTACCTGCCCCTTTCTCTTCACACTCCCAACACAATCACCACAAATTCAAGCTTGTGGAACCCAATTCTGAGAACCCAGCGGGAGTTAGTAGGGAGTAATACAAATGCAGCTGCTGGAGACAATGAATGAAAGTGGGAGCCCTCTAAAAGGTCTTTTCTTTCTCAGACACCTACTCCACAGGGGCTTTCTCTGGAGGGATTTGCCCAAGGTGTGGGGCTGTGAGACTGCAGCCCACATACTCACCAGAGAACAGCAGTGGTTCCCGATTGGACTGTGGGTCTCCCACGGGGGTAGAGAGGTGAGGCATCTTCACAAAGCACCCCAAGTTCGAGTGGTGAGGCAGCTGGGTGTAAGAAAGCACTTCTTTAACTGTGCACACACGGTTTCCAGCCAGATCTGGGAAGAGTTCGAGGAGAGGAAGAGGAGATTTAAGCAGACCTCCAAGAATGCCAGGTAGCCAGCAGGAGTAGGAGGTTAAGGAAAG
>PVKC010045691.1:0-11377 GCA_004027635.1 Crocidura indochinensis | reverse complement strand
GCCGGGTGTGACCCCAAAACAAAATAAAACAAAACAAAATAATAATAATAATAATAATAAAAAAGAGGGGGCCGGGCGGTGGCACTGGAGATAAGGTGCCTGCGCTAACCTAGGACGGACCGCGATTCGATCCCCCGGTTCCCCATATGGTCCCCCGTGCCTGCCAGGAGCGACTTCTGAGCGAATAGCCAGGAGTAACCTCTAAGCGTCACCGGGTGTGGCCCACCCAAAAAATAATAATAATAAAAAGATCACTTAGTCCCTATGGGAACTTACTTTCTGTAAAGAAATAGAAACCATCCCCAATCCCATTCACATGTAAATATATTATAGATATATAAATTTATATATTTTATAAAATACAAAACTATATTAATTTCACATATATATAATATATATTATATAATATAAATGCCCCCTGAGACCCCTTAGGATCCTTGTTGCACCCCCTGCTTTGGGAAGAGCATAACTGTGTATATACTACACCCCACCCCCCTGTTATTGTTTGTTTTCATGCTTCTTACAGCATGTGCTATTTTTACTGTTCCTAAACAAAATTTCCATTTCTTTTCTGGTCCCTTGGCAACAGAACGCTAACCCCCATTAAGAGTTAAAGAGGGAGGGGGCCGGGTGGTGGCGCTGGAGGTAAGGTGCCTGCCTTGCCTGCGCTAACCTAGGACGGACCGCGGTTCGATTCCCCCGGTTCCCCATATGGTCCCCCGTGTCTGCCAGCAGTGACTTCTGAGCGCATAGCCAGGAGTAACCCCTGAGCGTCACTGGGTGTGGCCCAAAAAAAAAAAAAGAAAAAAGAGTTAAAGAGGGGCTGGAGCAATAGCACAGCAGTAGGGTGTTTGCCTTACAAACAGCCTACCCGGGACAGACCCGTGCTCAATCCCTGGCATCCCATATGGTGCCCCGAGCCTGCCAGGAGTGATTTCTGATTGCAGAGTCAGGAATCCACCACCTACTTGTACCAGCATTTTTTGACTGGTGTCCTAGCTCAAAGACCTGCAAAGGACCAATGACTTCCCGACTGCCCTGCGCCAATACCTTCCGCTTTGTCAGCTGAAACCCTTCGGATCTGATCTACTTGAAACTTGACAAGCAGAGTAGAACAATACTTGAATACTGTTATTTATTCCTACTCCACACACCCCCATTTTTTTCCTACAGAAAAGGGAGGGAATAGAAGGAAACAGAGAGACTCTATGGCCCCTGGTCAGCCATAAGCAGGCACAGTACCTTTAAGGGTGAAGATTGGGGCCCGGGAGATAGCATGGAGGTAAGGCGTTCGCCTTTCATGCAAAAGGTCATTCATCGGTTCGAATCCCGGTGCCCCATATGGTCCCCCGTGCCTGCCAGGAGCAATTTCTGAGCATGGAGCCAGGAGTAACCCCTGAGCACTGCCGGGTGTGACCCAAAATAAAAACAAAAACAAAAACAAAAAAAAAAGGGTGAAGACGTCAGTTACCAGAAACCTGTCCCCTGTAACTGCTGAAATATGACAGCTGGCCCCCAGGACAAAAAGCCCCCTGGACAAAGTACTAGGGGGCTCCCCATCCCCAGAAACACTACCTAATTGCTGAAGAAACTGTTTGCCAGACACCCAGCTCCTACCATCTTTTGTCATCTTTCCTACTGCTTTGGGCTTACCAGTAATGGTACCTGCAGAAATGTTCATGCAGAGGTGACAAGCATGAACCTTGTCCACTCCCAGCCCTGTCCACTCCCCAGCACTGTCCACTTCCTAGCCTTGAAACAGAGACACCCAATAAGAGTCCCAATAAGCACACTCAAGCCCAGAACTGAATGCAGCTGCCTCTACTAGGCACCAGGCTGCCTTTCCAGAACAGTACCAGCTGTGCCCGCCTTTGTGTACTTGTGTAGAAAGCGAGGATGTGATCTAAGAATAGAAGCCTTGGAAGCTGGCATGGAGCCCCCTGCTCACACTCCCAACCTGAGCCAATCTGAGCAGCAGTAAAAGACAGTAGCGAGAGTCTTGTCGATGGGAGATGGAATGAAAGGGAATTGTTGTGGATAAATAAATGGAAAAAAAAATTCCGAGTTTGATGAGATGAGAAACAGTAGGTATAACTAGATGCCTGCCTGATGCTTGTCAGCCGTCAAGGGAGAAAGAGTCATTTTATAGGGGAGACATCCCTCAGGTCTCCCTTCACCCTTTACAGACAAATGGAAATCTGGCATACACCCCCCCCACACACAGTGGGCCTGGAACACCCCACACCATCCCTGTCCCAACAAAGGTAGACAAGCTGCTCAAGAGGACTGGGGGAAGAGTGATAGCACAGCGATAAGGCATTTATTTGCCTTGCACATAGCACGTAGCCAACCTGAGAGGGATCCTGTTGGATTCCTGGCATCCCATATGGTCATATTGCCCCAGACCGCCAGGAGTAATTTCTGAGTGCAGAGCCAGGAATAACTCCTGAGCGCCACTGGGTGTGACCACAAAACCAATGAATGAATGAATCAATCAATCAATAAATAAAGTTTTTTAAAAAAGAGGATGTCTATAAAAACCTGGGACAGTCTATAAAAACCAGCATGTCACCAGAGGTGTCAAGGTCAGAGTGAAGGACATAACTTGGGACAGGTGAAGCCCGAATTCAGGCATCCTTGAAGCATCCGGCCAGCTCTCTCTGCAGAGGCAGGAGGATGGCTCCATGTTAGGCTCCAGATACTGAATTCTGCTCCTGTCCATCAGACAATCTTGTTCATTGAATATAAACATGGCAGGATTCTGGGGCACCAGGTGCTGACTTGCAAAAATGTGCACAAAAGTGTGAGTACCAGAGACTAAGCTGTCTGGGATGACTCAGGGACAATTCCTTAAGATGAATCCTGTGTTTTCTGGTTTTTTTTTTTTTTTTTTTTTTTTTTTTTTTTTTTTGCTCCACACCTGGCTCAGGTTACTCCTGACTCTGCACTCAGAAATCACTCCTGGCAGGCTCGAGGGACCATATGGAGTGGCCAGGGATTGAACCCGGGTCAATCCTGGATCAGCTGCTGCAAGGCAAATGCCCTAACTGCTGTGATATCACTCCAGCCCTCTGTTTGATTTTTAAATAGTCGCATACTAATGAAGAAAATTAGAGACCAATGGAGCCTTCTTGGGATGGGGTGGGCCCTGACCTGCTGAAAGGTTTAGCACTCCATCCACATCTGAAATCCTCTAATACAGAAATGGCCCAGTGTCCCAGACCCATGACAAATCTCGGAGAGACGCCAACTACTGAATCAACCAACAGTTCCCACAGCTCCTGGAGCGCCACCTCCTACCTTCACAGTACCGATAGACCAGTGGGAGCACAGCAAATTAGACGGGGAAGAAGTTTCCTAGAAGCCCACAAAACTCAGTGAATGAAAACAAGAACACAGAAAGCCCAGCCAGCACCAAACAGCTCAGTGGATACTCAAGACAATGGCTTTAATGAGATATAACAAATTTCACAAATTACTGATATGTATGTAGGTATATATATATATATAAATACAATATATAAAAAACTATATATATATATATATATATGTTTTGGGCCAAGTAAATGCTCAAGGGTTACTCCTGGCTCTGTGCTCAGGAATTACTTCTAGTGATGCTCAGGGGACCATTTGAAATGCCAGCAATTGAACCTGGGTTGGCTGCATGCAATGCAAGCACCCTACCCTCTATACTATTGCTCCGACTCCTATTGAACTTTTAATTTTAGATTTATTTTTATTTTATTGCCATTTTGTTGAAACAAGCAATATAAAGTAAATCTGTTGGTGCCTGCTCTAGGGGACAGGTGGTGGGTGAGAAATTGGGGGTACTGGTGGTGGGATGAGTATTGGGACACTGAAACAACTACATGAATGACTTTGTAAATAACGCTGTTTAAGTAAAATCTCAAAAATTAAAAGAAATAAGCCACACCAACAAACCCACCATTCGTGCAAGTAACTTCACAGTTCAAGTAAAAAGCATGGCTGAAAGAGACCCAAAGGTGTGTGATAAAATAATTCATCTATGTTGGTTTGGGAAGCATGGTAATTCTCAATTCAGCGAAGCCTGACCAAGGGGTCTTCACAGGGAGTGAAAAGTGTGTGTGTGTGTGTGTGTGTGTGTGTGTATGTGTGTGTATGTGTGTGTGTGTGTATGTGTGTGTGTGTGAGAGAGAGATAGAGAGAGAGAGAGAGAGAGAGAGAGAGAGGTCAACCATCACCCCCAATTGGCCTCCTAGTCAGTGGGATTTTGTGCAAAATTACGATGTGGGTCCCTGGTCAGACCATTATCGGGAAACGAAGGAGGTGACAGGTGGCCACCTTAATCGGAGCGTGAGTCCCCCCAGGCACTCAGCCAGAAACAATCTCCACTCCAGCTTCTTTCCGAGCTCCCTCAGTGGTCCTTGGAGAGGCAGGAAGGATTCGCAAATGGGGCTGCCCCTCAGAGCGTGACTGATCCTACGTGCACAGCAAGAGTTTGGCGCATGTTCCCCCATAGAGCCAAGTATACACTGAGTTCCCCAACATTGACCATCTCACAGCACCCCAAACTCTGCTGCGGGATGCAGAGTGACAAGACAGAGTACCCAAGGCCCCATGGTGAAGGGGATGGCACAAGACTGCTGGCCTTGCCTGAGATGGATGCCAGTGTTGGCAAAATCCTTTCCTTCTGCCCAGATGGGCTGCAAGTAGCCAATAGGCACGCCGGGGTTACCTCTGGGGGACGGGGCGGGGGCCATTCTGAATTCCCTTTTTAATACCTTTCCCCATCTTATGAATGTTTCACCAGGAGCGGATCCAGGGTTTATAATTAGAAAAGCGGTTTTAAATATTTAAAAACAATGCCTTCATCTGTCACAATAAGTCGACTTGCTTTTGTAATTAAGAATTCTCCTACGGAAAAAAAGTTAGCAGTCACCCCCCATTCATTCAGCTTCAGCATTGAAGGCGGGGGTGCCCACTTTCAGAGCGGGAGGTGGAGATGTGAAGGAGGGAGAATGCTCAGAATCTTTCACGCTCCTCTGCTGGGATCCAGGGCACCCCATGGCCTTGGCAGGGATGACCACTCCCTCGGTCTACTGATAAGCCTAAGGGGTACATCTACCCAGGCCTATTGTCCACAGGAAAGGGATTTGTTCAGTCTTTGTTCCCCTTTAATAAGCTCTAACCAAAAGCAATGACCGACTCTAAGAAGTTGATACACCCATTAAAATTTGCAGCAAACAGATTTATCACCCGGGCACCTAGGACAGCACTTATCTTCTTCTTCTTCTCCTTCTAATATGTTTTGTGGGTGCTGCTTTATTTTCACTTAAACAAACCAATTTGCTTTATTGACCAAACCCAGGCGGATGGTCAGGATACCAAGCCTGGTCCCATGCACTCACTCAACGAATCCAGTTGGCATCGCCAACTGAGTGGGCCTAGCTCTTCCCTAAAGCATGGAGGGGTTCATTGTCCCCTCTTCTCTGGGCCTGTGTCTCCAGGCTCAGGAAACAAACAGCCCACAACTGTCTCTGTGTGTTGTTGGGAACAAGAAAGGGGGATGAGGGAGAGTCAGTGGGGTGGCTGGGGGAGGAGACACGCATGAAACCATTTGTGCAGCTGGCAGCTGGAAGGAAGGAAGGAAGGAAAGAAAGAAAGAAAGAAGGTCACCTTGTCCAGCTCAGCCCCTGCATGAGCCAGTCTGCAGGGGGAACCCTGAGCCCCTCAGCTCCAGGTAGCTGCAGTGGGGCCACCGGAGCCAAGTCGCTGGAGCGTGCCACTAGCTAAAGACCAGTGACCTCCTTCCTCCTTGGGGGACCCTGCGGAGGCGCGCGACTAATCAAGGAATTCATTAAACTGCAAAGGTAGGGCAGCGCCTCTGTGATTGAGCCAATTAATCATGGCCCAGAGTTGCGCTCGGTGTTTGGATCTTAGCGATAGTTTTCTTGACCTTTCTCTGACCATCTAACTACCCCTCAGAAGCCTTTAACTTCCTGCATTTTTCATTCTCAACCAACTGGTCTGGGGTGTGGGGGAGTTCCTGCCCTGTACAGTAGGGACAGGGCTACCATCAGAACCACATGTCCAGGTTGGGGCAGAGTGAGAGGGGCTGCTTCCGGCAAAGGGGGTGCGGATTTTCCTGTCAAGGACCCTGGGAGGGGGGGACTCAGCAAACGCATAGAGCTCTCTGCGAGCTAGATAGCTGCCTCTGCGGCTGCACTTCCACTGAGGCCGTACTGATGGCAGATGGTGGGAGGAATTCAAGCAGGAGTCGGAGGAGCAGAGGGGAGATCAAGGGTGAGTCTGGTTTTTCCAGAACAAGCTCATTGCGACTAAGCCTGGGCCTGTATTCCAGCTCCACTGCAGGCCCCATGCAAGCTTAGGGCTGAAGTTCCTTTCTGTCACATTCCCATGTGTCCACTCAGCTGCACTGCCATGCTTTTGTGTATTCTCTCTATCCATCACACATTCACACACTCGACATCCTCCATTCATCCATCCATCTACTCACCCATCTATTCACCCATCCTCTCACCCACTCACCCACCCTTTCATCTATTCTCCATTCATCCAGCCATTCAACCACCCACCCACTCATACATCCTTCGTCTATCTACTCAATTACCCACTCATCTGCCCATCCATCTTCCAACCATACATCCATTCAACCAGACACCATCCATCTATCCTCCATCCATCCTTCTACCCACACACCCTCCATCCTCCATCTATCCATCCACCCAACCACCCATCCACCCATCCATTCTACATTCATCCACCCATCCCTTCAACTATCCATCACAGAGCCAACCTCCATTCATCCATCCACTCAGCCACCCATCCGCCCATTCACTCAACCACACACAGCCACCCATCATCCTCCATTTAGCCATTCAACCATCCACCCACCTTACCCAATGATACTCCATTCATCAACCATCCATTCATCTATTCAACCACTCACATGTCCATCCTTCATCCATCCTCCATCTGCCCATACATTCACCCCTGCATCCACCCACCTATATATCCCCAAAGATACCCATGTATGCTCCATCCATCTTTTGCTCATCCATGCATCCACTCACCCACCCATTCACCCACCTGTCCATCCTTCAGTCTTCCTTAATCCATACAGAAATTCATCTGTGCACCCACCCTCACCCACTTACCCATGCATCCTTAATCCACACATTTTTTTTTTTTTGGTTATTGGGCCACACCCGGTGATGCTCAGGGGTTACTTCTGGTTATTCGCTCAGAAGTCGCTCCTGGCAGGCACGGGGGGACCATATGGGGAACCAGGGGATCGAACCGCGGTCCGTCCTAGGTTAGCGCAGGCAAGGCAGGCACCTTACCTCCAGCGCCACCGCCCGGCTCCAATCCACACATTTTTGATGCACCCATTTGTTCACATGCTCCCTGCACTGGTGATGAGAGCACCTCCAGGGGGTGCCCTTCCCTGAATCTGCAACTCAAGTCTGCCCTGGAGAGGTGAAGGGCACCAGTTCTACTTGAAATATTTTTCACCCTCATCCCAAATATAGAAGCACACATTTCTCAGGAAACTTAGGGACCAGCTCACTCCATATTTCATTTTCTTTCTACCATGTAAGGAGAGGGAAATATTTCTCTAAGAAATATTTGTGAGAAGGGGCAGCTATTCCTGGGCCTGGTGCAGAGTGAGAACAGGTGAGAGTAGAGTGACCTATAGCTGAGGGTGCTGTCCACTGCCAGGCAGTGTAGCCTCTGTCACTCCTGCCCACGGCCCATGAGTCTTTCAGCCAGTGAGGTTCAGAGAAGGTCAGAACTCTGGGTTTTGGTGCCAAATGTTCAGGACTCTAGAAGTTGGTGCAAATCTTGCTAAAATCTCATGGAACAGACTGGAGAGATAGCACAGCAGTAGGGTGTTTGCCTTGCACGAGGCCAAACCAAGATGGAAGGTGGTTTGATTCCCAGCATCCCATATGGCTCCCCTCAGTCTGCCAGGGGCTATTTCTGAGTGCAGAGCTAGGAGCAACCCCTAGCTCTATAACCCAAGTAACTGGGTGTGACCCAAAAACCAAAAACCAAAAGTCAAAACAAAACAAACCAAAACAAAACAAAAAACATGGAAGTAGAAGCCAACTGGATCAGATGGTCTAAAGTCAGAATGTTTGCACCCAGGCCATGGTGGGGTCTTGGGATACAGACTCCCAGGCTCTCTGGTTAGCCATAAGAGGGGTCTGTCTCTTTAAGGGCTGAGAAATTCACCCTACTGCTTCTCCTGCCTTTCCTCTGGTCCTCTCTCTGGCTGACCCCTCGATTTGATCCCAATCTTAGTTTTCTCTCTCTCTTTCCCAGCCTAGAGGTTGGCTGTAAGGGCCCTGGCTTCCCTGCCCTGCCTATTTCTCTATTAAACCTGATCTCCAGAAACTCCCCGCCTTTTTTTTGGTCCGGGTCATGCCTATTCAGCCTCTGGCAGTGGGGTGTAGGCCAGGGAACTCAGCCCCAAAAGGAATTTCCATAATAGGGGTCTTAAATTAGGTGGCTGGGGGCTGGATTTACACCCCCACTTCCAGGAGATGTTTGTGAGAGGGGCAGCAGCTCAGAATGGGGCATGCTTGGGAGTTTGGAAGAGTCGAAGGCACCCCATCCTCCTTGGAAGGGTAGAAGCTGGGTCTGTCTACGCTGACAGCTCTCTGCTGCCTGGTCTGAGCACAGCTTCCTGCTGCCCTCTAAAATTTGGGACTTATAAGCTGCATTATAAGGATTCAATCCTACCTCATAATTGGGGGACTCTGTTGGGGTTCAAGTTGGGGGAGCCTTTGAGAAAAAGAATGTTCCATGTGGGACCAGCCCTCAGGCTGTGTGAGGAGAACTCCTTAGATCAATTATACAATTTCACCCATTTCTTCTTATCTCTGCCCTCCATAGCTTCAGCCTGGCAACCTGGCACTGCTACTGGACACCTGGGAGATGGGGCAGGGGGAGCACATACATAGTGTGTCCAGGCCTGAGTCAACTCAGCATGGTCCTAGAGGCCCTTGAGCACTACCAGACCAGAGTACCAAAGCGCAGGAGGTGGTGGTCTGGGCATGGTCCTTGCCCTGCCCCATTCCGTGCCCCTTTCAAACCAAGGACAAGACTATTTCCACCAGATATTGGCAAGTGAGCCCCACTACCAGGCTTTCCCTGGGGGAAGCTCACACTGCACAGCGTCCTAAGGAGGGGCCTGAAGCTTGAGCCACTGTATGGCATGGTGCATGGCCATGGTCTAGTCACCCAGGACCCTGTTCCCACCCCTAACCCCACTTCACAGGAAGGGATTGGATAGGACCCCAATAGATGGGAGGAGACACAGAACCAAGGGCACAGAAGATCTTTCTTTTTATTTTATTTATTATTATTATTTTTTTTTTTTTTTGGTGTTTGGGTCACACCCAGCAGTGCTCAGGGGTTACCCCTGGCTCCATGCTCAGAATCAGAAATCGCCCCTGGCAGGCACAGGGAACCGTATGGGACGCCGGGTTTTAAACCACCATCCTTCTGCATGAAAGGCAAACGCCTTACCTCCATGCTATCTCTACAGCCCCAGAAGATCTTTCTTAAAAGGAGATCCTTCCTAACTGGGAGATGTTTCTCTAATGGGGAGATCCTAACAGGCAAACAAGCGGAGCCTTGGGAGGGAGACGAGGCTTCCCTTTTCCATCTGAGCCGAGGAAATAAGCCACAGAGAATCAATCCTCTGATTCCCCGAAGGCTCCAGCAAACCTGGAGTTGCCCTTTGAAAAGTGCATGGTTTGAGGGCATCTGCTGAATAAAACCATCCCAAATTAAAACCTCATTCCTTTCAAGGAGCTGCAGAGCATGTCTATTTGTCTGGGACTAAAGGATTTAAATTTGTTCTCGAGGAAGAGATTCATCAGCGGAGACAGGCAAAGACAATTGCAGGAAAATAGAACTCCAGGGCCCAGATCCTCGGGGACCTGGGTTCTGTGGGTCGGTGCACTTTGGATGTGGCCCTAGATGCACCCACAACTGAGGCCCTGAGACCTGGACCCACACCAGGATCCTAGGGGAGCGAGGGTTGGGGTCACGGGGATTCTGTGCATGGCTCTGTGGTGTTCAAGGGCAGGAAGGGCAAAGGGTTAAGAAGGCTCAATGCACTCTTCTGGGGGTTGAGTTTGGGGGATAGCCAGGGTGGGTATCTGCTGCCCCAACTTGATGCCCAATGACAAAGGTACTCAGGGGAAATCTCTCCTTTCTGCAGCCCCAATGCAGGAATCTGCTCTTCACCTGGCTGGGGCCCTAACAGGCAGTGACCTTGCAGCTATTGCATAGGTGCTGCTCCTCTGAGATCCCACTGGTCAGCCGTGAAGTGGGCAGTGATCCTGCAGGTCACAGCAGCTGCTCAGTGTCACCACTCCAGCTCCCTGGCAGCAGCTAAGCAACCTTGGCCCGCTGCCACAGAACATCTGTCCAGGGATCGAGGGAATTGATCCTGGGGAGCACTCTGGAGGAAGAGTCCTGTAAGACATCACAGGGACCAGGAAGAAGTCAGCAAGTAGGAGTGAGGAGAGTTTTGGGCTGCCCAGGTTTAATGAGATCCTGACCCAGAGGGGACTTGAGAAGAGCATATAGGGGGCCGGGCGGTGGTGCTGGAGGTAAAGTGCCTGCGCTAACCTAGGACGGACCACGGTTCGATTCCCCGGTTCCCGATATGGTCCCCAGTGCCTGCCAGGAGCGACTTCTGAGCGAATAGCCAGGCGTAACCCCTGAGCGTCACTGGGTGTGGCCCAAAATCCAAAAAAAAAAAAAAATGAGAGGAGCATACAAGTGAAAGGGTGCGACTTGAGGTTGGAGGGAAGGGGGGATGTCAATGGTCTTAGATGGACCTCCTTTCTAGGACGAACATGGTGGCCAATTCCTAGAAAAATCTGCTGGAGATAGATGCAAGGGAGCAGCTACCCAAAGTGCAGCCCACAAGCCCACTGTCAAACCTTGGGGTCTGCCTCTGTAGTGTTGACTATGCCCCTAACATCCTGATACATCCCTGAAAGTCCTGGTCCGGCCCCTAAAATCTTGACCCATCCCCGTAAGTCCTGGCTCTACCACACCCACAGCTATGACCACACCCCCCAACTCCTGACCCATCCCTAAACCCAGGCTAGGCTCCACCCCTGCAACCCAGATCATGTCCCTGAAATCCTGACCCCATCCCTGTCGATCCTGGTCCTGTCCCTGCAGTTAAGGCCTACTCCTATAGCCCCCTAAAATCCTAAGCCATTCCTAGAAGTTTTGGCCTTGCCTCCTCAACCCCTAGCACCCCTGGCTTCACAGCCTGCAGTCTTCTCCTTCCAAGGCCCATCTAGCTCTAAATCCTAATTCTGGGGTCCTGGTGGCCTCT
>PVKC010045690.1:0-11365 GCA_004027635.1 Crocidura indochinensis | reverse complement strand
GGGAGGAGGGTGTTGAATCCGGGACACCACTTTAGTCTGATTTGGCCTTCTGGAGTCTGAAAAACAACTCTCAACAGTCCAATGTCAGGAAATGTCTTTGAGTGGGTACTTCTCAGGAACTGAGTGTGGTAGCAATCACAGGTAACAGGAAGGTGGAGGATTGGAGATCGCAGAGTAGATAAATAGGAACAGAGTATTGGATTCTTCTCAGGCTGAGAGTATTTTTTCACTTTGGGAGCTGTTTGGCAGTCAGCTTGAGTGGGGATGATGATCTGCTTCATGAGGAGCCAAGAACCTAAAAAGGGTTAAATGTGGGGTAATAAACAGTGAGGGAGCAAACGACTGGAAATGAGCTTGTAAGGTGGTGAGCTGGGGGGAGGAAAGTAAACAACGTAGACATTCTGTATATTGAAACATATACAAAACCCTATAATAATATCCTATTTAACTATCTAGCCCCCGATTTGATAATGGACACTAGTGGGAAGGAAAGTGGCTGTCGACTTCCCCATCCCCACGCCTCTTGTGCAGAGTGGGGTGTGGGAAAACCTGGGGTTCTCCCCAGCACCCACCTTGCTGGACCCCTGGGCGGGTGCCCGGGGATATCCTCAGAGTCCAGGAGGAAGGAGAGGGAAGGCTGTTGGGGGCAGCCAAAGCCCCGCAGCCCTCCCTAAACTTGGTAAAAAGGCCTTCGGCATACAGCCTTGCAATTTCCCATGCTGGCAAGGACTTGCGCTTCCAGAGGAGGGAAAAATTTGTACCTGTATTTTTTGTTTGTTGTTTGTTTTGCTTAGTTAACATCTCTTTTTTAGAATAGAGTGAATCTATAGAGTTGAACAATGCAGACATGGAGTCATATTTGTGGGTATGGTTTAGGTAGCCAGGACTTCTGGAAGCAAGGATTATACTTTCTTTTACAAAGGCTGGAGAGATAGCATGGAGGTAGGGATTTGCTTTGCATGCAGAAGGATGGTGGTTCAAATGCCAGCATCTTATATGGTCCCCTGAGCCTGCCAGGATTTCTTCGCATAGAGTCAGGAGTAACCCCTGAGTGCTGCTGTGTGTGACCCAAAAATAGACAAAAAAATACAAACAAACAAAAGAATGACTATAAATGACTATAGTGTTTGAAAAAGTGGTCAAAACAGTCATCATTCCTACCAAAGGTAGATGAAGTTTCCTTTCTCCCCACATCCATGCTAATAATTTCTTTGTTATTCTTAATATACGTCAGTTCGAAGGCTTATTTCTAATCCTTTTAATTGAAGTAGGGGTGTTACCTCTCAAACAGTGTCACATATGAGAGAGATCATTCTCTATTGTTATTTTGTATTATCTCTTTGATTCCAGAGATGTTTATTGGTCTTTTTATGATGTTGCAATTTGATTTGGTTGCATGGATAGGAAAGTTAGGTTCTGAATTCTTTGCATTTATAAACAACCATGTATCCAAAACATGTTTAGATAAATGTATTTCACCTTAGATTCTGTCTTCTGTATGTATAGAAGGTAGTTCTTCTTTTTTTTTTCTCTTTCTATTTTTTTTTTTGATTTTGGGCCACACCCATTTATGCTCAGGGTTACTCCTGGCTATGCGCTCATAAATCGCACCAGACTTGGAGACCATATAGGACACCAGGAGATTGAACCCCGGTACATCCAAGTCAGCCACATACAAGGCAAACACCCTACTGCTGCGCCACCACTCCGGCCCCATAGGAATAGTTCTTAATGTGCTTGATGATAAAAGTTCGAGCTAAGAAAAAGTTGCACATTTGGTGAGCATGAGACAAACATTGAAAAACTATTAGAACACTTGTCTCATGAAGAAGTTTTTCACTAAATACTCAGCTCTTATAACATTTTCTTCTAGATCACACTATGGCACTAAGAACTTCAAGGTCTAGACAAAAACTTAGTGTGCAGTGATTGATATTTTTTCCTTCTGTTGTGCCTATGCTTTGAGCAAACTAATTTCTTGCCCTTGTTAATATCTAATTGGGAAATCCCTAAATCACTTAAACTTAATTGCTTATTGAATCTATATAAATTGTGATTCTTTCAACCTAAGTATCTTACTGAATAAAAATAGAAGAGAAAAAGAGAATGGGAAATTTGGAAAAGTAATGTAAAGAGGTTATCTTTGTTAACCTTGTAATATTTTAACAAAATGAAAGTGCAGAAATCAGACATACTATATTAGAGATATTATATTAAATGCTTATACTATTTTATAATAAATTCTCATTTCTTTGGGCCAATAGTACCAAAGATATCATTATGATTTTAGTGACCACTAGGGGGTTCTTTTGAACTTTCAAAAAACTTTGTGCACCAAATTAAAAATAAATGAACAACAAAGGACAGAGCTAAGTGTCCAACCCATGGATTCCACAACACTGAAATAATAAGATTCAAACTTTAACATCCAAACTTAGAAAGATGCTGTTATGATAGTGACTGGGTAGAGGTTCAGGATGGAGATAAGGGATTGATTTTGAGAACATGGTAGAGAGAGATTGACTCTGTGATGGGATTGGTACTAAAATATTTTGTGTCTAAAACTTATCACACAAATTTCATGATCTAGAATTCCTGCATTATATGACTAGATTCTCTGCTCTGGTATAGGCAGACTCTGTCTTCTTCCCCACATTTGTACTTCTTAGATCCTCTTGGTTCTCATTGAACTTTGCCTTCTCTCCCAAACTTCATACCTCATATGTTTAACATTAAATTTGATGGAGTGGAAGGAAAACTACAAATATCAGGGCCACCAAAAAAGTTCCTGATGGTTGTACTAGTGTCATTTCATTCTTCCCTGCCCTGTCTCTCTCCCTCTCCCTTCCCCAATCAGGTAGATGTTGTTTGACAATATTATCTTTGTGTTTAATTAGCAACAGATTGCTATCCCTGGGAGAATTTATTAAAGGACAAATGCCAGCCAGATTGACTCAATACTTAAACCCTTTTTCTCCCTAACCCACTATCCAGTTTTTATTCTGTTAGCTCCTCAGCCAGCTCAATATAAACTACTGGCTCCATCCTAGGCGAAGTTAGATTTGGATGACAAGTTCATTATCTTCTTGGATTTTTGCACCTAAATTAAACTCCCTCTACTCACTCACATCCTGGTATTTCATATAACTAACTTGGAGCAATAAGTAGCAGAACTTGGGTACAGTATCAAAGTAAATATAATTTATTAGGATTCATAGGTTCTGAAACTGATATGCATCAAGCAGCAGGAACAAATGCTTCAAAGACCCATTGATCTTTCCAGAAAAAAAAAAAAACAGGTACAAAGCTAATTCATTATAAGGGAAATAGTGTTTTTCAGTTAGGCAATCTTTTAATAGACTGTTTACAGAGAACCAGAAGTCTAGTTCAATTTCAGCTGTGTGGTAGCATTTCAGAAACCATCACAGCCTTAATGTTAGGACAGAGGAATGTTACAGAGCCTGTAGCATGATACAAGCAGCAAATCCATTGCAGTTATGTGTTTCTACTGATATTTATTCAGGGCTTCAAAACTGTGAAGTTACAGGCCCTAAAACTGTATGCCAGAGTTCCCAGAGTGATGATAAAATAATACAGCACAGTATAAACATATCAGCTCCCTCTGACAAAAACCTGGTCATCCATTTTGCCTTCTTTTTTTTTTCTTTTGTTTTTTGTTTTTTTGTTTGTTTTTGGGTCACAGCCGGCAGTGCTCAGGGGTTACTCCTGGCTCCATGCTCAGAAATTGCTCCTGGCAGGTACGGGGGACCATATGGGGCACCAGGATTCGAACCGATGACCTTCTGCATGAAAGGCAAACGCCTTACCTCCATGCTATCTCCCGGGCCCCACCATTTTGCCTTCTTGGCAGCCCGAATTATGATTTGAGACTTGTCATTCAAAGCCTGCAAACACTTCTGCTTATTGCTGCACCTTCGTTTTGCCTTTCCTTGGTCAAACCCTCAAGTCCACAGTAACAATATTGCAGACCGCTCACCCCCAAACTGCTTCCATTAACCTATATTAAGATCCCTGACTTTTCTCTCTGTTCCTTCTGGTAACACTTAAGTATAAAAATTTTTTTCTTTATCTCTTATTAATACCTTTTGCTTGAAAACCAAAGAAACTAAGGCTAAAAATGTGAAATTTAGGCAAATGACAAAGCTAGTACTCATTTAGTTCTATTTTTTTTTAGTCTTTTTTTTTGTCTTTTTTAACCACACCCGGCTATGCTCAGGGGCTACTCCTAGCTTTGCTCAGGACGCCTTTCTGGCATGCTTGGGGGATCATGTGGGATGCCGGTGACTGAACTCAGGTCGAGCGTGTGCAAGGCAAGCGCCCTACCTGCTGTTCTATCGCTCCAGCCCCTCATTTAGTTCTATTTTAAAATAAAGTTTTCCGTCAATCTGATTCTAATCGGTGGAAATTTCTCAAGTGACAATTGACTAAATTTCAGACCTAACAAGACTTTTTTGTTTTAGCAGTATCATTTTCTTCTTAGGGACCTTGTCACCAGGTTTATCCCAGCATATGCCCAGTACTACAATCTCCTGACTTAGTCAGAACCAGTATGGATTAATTTTTATTTATTTATTTATTTATTTTATTCTTATAACTATTTATCATGGCCACAAAATTTATATTGGTTATAAATTGTAGTAAAACATAGAGGACTGAAATGGAATGAAACAAGGTTTCAAACTAGGTGTGCTTTTAGCACACCCTTTTAGATTTTCTCACTTTTAATGTCTTAGCATTATTTATAGTTCTACAGGTTGTGTGGAGCTAGTAACAACACTCCTTTTATCTATACAAATTAACTTTCTTATGTAGAATGAACTTAATTGCTACTTGTAAAAAGAACTATTTGTAATTTTATTTTAGCATTTGGACATGTATGCATGGTACATTCTAAATTTGTTGTAGAATAGTATTGACTTTTATTAATGTGCATTTGTTTATTTTTCCACACCTAGCAATGCTCAGGAGTTACTCCTGACTGTGCACTCAAGAATCACTTCTGAAACTTGTGGCAAGCTCTCGGGACCATTTAGAATGCTGAAGAACAAATTTGTATGAGCCGTATGCAACGCAAGTGCCTAGCCTGCTATTCTATTAATTCTGCCTCTAAAGCTAATTTTTTAATTTAGATTTAAAAAGTTAATCAAAGAAGGGACTGGAACAATAGTATAGCGGTAGGACATTAGTCTTGCATGCAGCCTATTCAGGGTGGAAGGTGGCTCGAACCCAAAGTCCCATGTGGTTCCTTAACATAAGAGCAATTTCTGAGCGCATAGCCAGAAGTGGCCCCTGAGCAGCTCCAGTTTTGGCCCAAAAAGAAAAAAAAAAAAGTTAAGGGATTGTGATTTACAAATTAATCAAAGCTTTGTTTAAAACGTATAATATTCTAGAGCCCATCCTTTCACCTCCCTTCGTCACACTCCTCTAGTTCCTTCTCTTCCCATGAGACTGCCACCCTAACAGGCATATTTTAAAGTTTGGTAGTGTTTAGGTCTTGTGTTTGGATCTTGTGTTTTCAATGTTGTTGATTTTTATGGCAGGCCAATTCTAAGCTTACTGAGCACTCTCTATTCTCTCACAGGGGTTGGACCAGACAACATTTCCAACAGCAGTAGATGAGAGTTCCTGTTTCACTAAATTCCTACCAACACAGATTGTTTCACCTACTTTTGAGAAAGGCACTGCTTTTCTCAATGATATGAGCTGATATCTCATTGTCATCTAGATTTGGTTTTCCTAATAAGTAATAAGTAATGATGAAAGTATTTTCATATACCTTTTGTGAGTCATCTGTCCTCTTTGTGAAAGGTCTCATCTCTTTTGAGTCCCATTTTTTTAATTGAGGTATAATTCTTTGTTGTTATAATTGAGTTTTATGAGTGCATTATATATCTTATACATTATTTATTGGATACAAGGTGGGAAAATAACATCTATTTGGAAAGATGTCTTTTTTAATAGCCCAATTTCTTTTGCCATGCACTTTTTTATTTCATATGATTGCGATTTGTTTATTTTTGGTTTTGTATCTTTGCCAATAGAATAGAATCACTGATAACAACTCTGATGTCAATATTCTGGAGTTCTGCCTATGTCTTCCTCAGTGTATTTCATTGACTCTGATCTAACCTCAACATATTTATATGCCACTTTAAATTAGCATTAGTAAATGGTGTGAGATATAGGTAACATTTATTTTCTTGAATGTGGCAATCACATTTTCTCAATATCATATTTGATAGGCTTTCTGTGTTCCACTTCATGAACACAGTTCCTTTATCATAGACTAAATATATCATAAACTGAGGATTTATATCTGTGTTTTCTATTCTATTGGAATCATTACCAAGGGAATGGTTCTTAAACAAGATACAGTTATATTAAAAAGGAGGAAAATGAAGTGGACTGAAAGTAACATAAGAACATTGATGGAGCATCTTATATATTTTGGGAGTTGTGAGGTAATCAAACATTTAAATATCAATACTATGGTAGCCATGTAATCTAGACTATAATGATAAAAGAAAGTAAATGAGTTTGTCAAGGGAATGGGGTGGGTTAAACAGAACCTTTGAGACATTGGTGAGAGACACGACACTGATACTCTGGTGGAGGGTTTGATGTGGGAGTATTGTTTGCCCAAAACATGGTTATTAACACCATATTGCAAATCACTATGCTTAAATAAAAATTGGAACAAGTAAATAATTTTCTCTTAAGCTGGAGAAATAGTATAGTAACTAAAGCACTTGTTAACTTGAGAATTTGTTAACTTTATTACAATTATTTTTCTATTTACATTTGGTAACTGACATTTCTTCTAGGTTCTAAAATGTATAGATTCATAATATAAATGTTCTTGGTTACAAAAAGAACTGAATATTTTATTATTAGAATTTTTCTTCTAAAGCCAAATAAGAATTAATTTGAAATTCTCTAACAAATCTCAGGAATATAGCTTTGATTGAATAAACCAACCATTCTTATTGGATGACTTTCTTACATAAGCAAACAAACAAACCAACTAATTTACCCTTTAAAAATCATTAAGTGATATGCTCCTGAAATTGTATTTATAAAATCATTTATAGATAGGTATACCATATTTATTGTAGGAAACATAAAGTGGATTTTTTAAACCATTTTTATTGAGGTGCTGAGATTTACAACAGTTAATTGTACTTTTCATATATTGTTCTCACACCACACCAACTAGAATGAGCACTTCCCTGCACTGTTGTCCCAAGGGCTCCTCCCAGCTATCCCTTCTCATGAGAACTCAGTTCTGTAGATAAAATCTCCCAGTTCTGATGACTCATACAGTGGACTTTGACACTGGACTCTATAGTGACTTACTCCTTACTTATAAATACCTTTAAAAAAAATGTCATACTAGGGGCCGGAGCAGTGGCGCAGCAGTAGGGCCTTTGCCTTGAATGCAACTGACTTGGGAAGGACTGTGGTTTGATCCCTTGACTTCCCATTTGTACCCCACCCCCAAGCTAGGAGCAATTTCTGAGCTTATAGCCAGGAGTAACCTCTGAGTGTAACCAAGTGTAGTCCAACCCCCCCCCCCAAAGTCATACTATTCATATAAGATTATCGAGGTTTAAGAAAAAAATTTTTATGCAAGGACAAAATATTATTTTCCACTAAATATTCATGCTTACTTATACAAAAATATTAAAATATAATTAGTACAGATGACAGGTGATATTATGAGTATTTCCAAAAATGTTTGTGGCATTAAAATATGTAAACCTTTCTGCTTCTGATTAAAGAGAAGGAAATAAAACTTGAAAAAAAAAGAAAGTGTTGGAGAGGCTTGGGTCTCATCCAGCAGTGCTTAGGGCTTACTCCTGTCTTTGTGCCAGAGATCAATCTCAACAGAGCTTGGGGGTGGGGGAACCATATATGATGGCAAGGATCAACTGTGTGCAAGGCAAGTATCTTTTTCTTTTTTTTTTTTTTTTTTTTTTTTTTTTTTTTTTTTTTTTTTTGATTTTTGGGTCATACCTGGCAGCACTCAGGCATTACTCCTAGCTCTATGCTCAGAAATCGCTCCTGGCAGGCTCAGGGGACCATATGGGATGCCTGGACTAGAACCACCGTTCTTCTGCATGCAAGGCAAATGCCTTACCTCTGTGCTATCTCTCCAGCCCCAGCAAGGCAAGTATCTTATCTTTTACAGTATCTTTGCAGCCCCTTGAAAGATAATTTATTACCTTATTCACTATTTAAAGACTTTTATTTTCCTGTAAGAGTACATTGTTTATAGTCATCAAGGTTTTGTTGAGGGAAGTCTGAATTATAAACAATTTTCTTAGTAATTGTCATTTTCTTGTTGATTTCTGCTTAAATGCTCTTTGCATCTTGGCATTTCAACAATTTTCACTATATTTACTTATGTTTGATTATTCTTGGATTCAAAATCTAAAATATACAGGAGGAAACACTGAAAATTCCCCCTTTACTTTTATCTTCTAGATCCCATTTCTCCTCCCCTTAGGCAGTTGTAATTTTTTGTGTATTTTTGTAGAAATATTTTAGTCATATGCAAAATTTTAAATAATAGAATTGATTTCAATTAATTATGATTTATATAGTATTTAAATTACTGGTTACTGGTTATCCAGAAATGAAGACTAATTAGATTTTGTGGCTTCCAATGCTCTTAATTAAATTTTCTCCAACATCACGCCCATGATCAGTGTGGGTCCTTCTTCCTTCAAGGACGTGAATAAACCCTTGAGGCCTCACAAACCTCCACCCAACATTGTTATGTGGATCATCCTTCCATTATTAAACCATGTGGGTCAGGTTTTTTTTTTTTTTTGAGGGGGAGGGGAGGGGGATAGGATAGTCCTGCTGCTGTTGCGCTTAGGAGTTACTCCTGGCTCTTCATTCAGAAATAGCTCCTGGCAGGCTCTGGGGACCTTATGGAATTCCAGGGATCAAATCAGAGTCTGTTCTGGATCAATCGCATGCAAAGCAAATGTCCTACTGCTATGCTATTACTCCAGTCCTAAACAGCCTGTTTTTAAAACTACATGTGCAGGAACCAGAGATCTAGTACATGGGATTTAGAAATATGCATTGTACTCAAGTTTTTATGCCCCTCTGCACTGCATATGGCTTTCTTTTTCTTTTTTTGACTTTTGGGTCACACCTGGCTACGCTCAGGGGGACCATATGGGATGTTGGGTTTCGAACCACCGTCCTTCTGCATGCAAGGCAAACACCCTACCTCCAAGTTATCTCTCTGGCCCCTGCATATGGTTTCCTAAGCTCTGTCTGACATGCTTCCTGAGCATAGACTTTGAACATCACTGATGTAGCCTAAATAAAACTCCCTCAAATAAATAATAAAATTTAATTGTATATAAAATAAATGACAAGGAATGAGTCACTGTCCCATCATGTGTAGTACCTATGTCTGATTTATTATCTATGCTATCTACCCAGTATTTAAGAACATAATATAGAAATATATTATTTTATGTAAATTATTGCATATATATGTATCTATATATGTGATTGTATATCTATATCTCCATTATTCACTAAGTATTACTTTGCTAGTTTTCGTTTGGTAGTATTTGATAACAACATCACTTATAATGAATTTGTAAAATAAAAAAAACATTTTAAACTCTTAAGAGTGTATGATACTTTACTATATGCAATATTCCATGGATACAACATTTTCCCAGTCAATCTTATTTACATTTATAAGATAAGGTGATCATGATTATACTCTATGTGATTATTTCATTATTTTTTTTATTGAGCTGAATTTATGTAGAAATTTTATGTTAGTACCAACTAAAATTTTGGTATACATTATCTAATTCAATCTTAAACTTACTTTATGGAATAGTGCTTCCTTACATTCTAATTTCACATGTGAAAAATGTGAGGTGAATGTGTGGAAATAAAAATAATAGACAGTAATTCTTCAAATTATTTGTGTTAAAAATAATTTCTTAAATACTTGTTGACAACCTTTATATATGACTCAATTTCGGGAAATTAAACAAATCAAATAATATAGATTCTCATCTTTAGGCATGTTTTAAATGTGTAAAGCTTAATAATTTATGAATAATAGTAAATAAATTAATTTACTGATTTAGAAGATTTCAGCAACAAAAGTGTTCTCTTTATATAGAAATTATAATATTATATTATATTTCAATGTCATGATTGATAATTTAGTAAAAGCATACTGGACATCAAAGGCACTCTACAAATCCAAATTTGCTTCTTATGTAGCTAGAATATATCAGAACTAAATTTAAAATCAGATCACTGACCACTATTTTAAAGATGAGCTGGTAAAGACCACTGTCATTAGTTAGAAGAATAAATCTTCCAACAAAGGAGACAGTTTTCAAAGAGCTCTTAAAATGATGTGCCTATGTCTAGTACATAAGTTAAACTTATTTTGATTATTGGATTTAAAATTTTCCCACTTTATTCTTTTCACTGCCAATTGCTTTCAGGAACAAAGTGTCAAAAATAACATGTTAACAGACATTTCTTCCAAATGTTGGGGTGTGTGTAGAAAAATGCTGCGAAAACCTACTTTGAAATTTCTAGCTAAGTTTGGATTGTTAGAAAACAGTCATGATAAGGACAAAAACATAGTTTGTAGAGAGGCCCTTATATCAAAATTATAGTCTTGCCAATTAAATGCCTCCTAAGCCAAATATCTGGTTGTTGCTCAAACTGTTCAAGTCATTAAGTGAGTAGACAAATCTGTCAATTAGATTTATTACCAATGGGAACCTCAGGAACCTTGTGAAGAGGAAACAGGTTGAGGCAATCAAGACAGCATTCAGTATATGGATTCTATTCAGTTTCTGATATCACCATTTTTGAAAACAAAAATGGGACTACTTTATTTTATAATGAAGAATTGAAGGTCACCATGTTTGCATTTGTCCAGCTCTATAGAGTCAATCTGTTTGAAATAGATATAAACCAAGCCATGAGAAATTATGGGTACACAGCTAGCTGAAAGCTATAAATCTCAGGAAGAGGGCAAAGTCTAGCTTTGCTAAAGCCACGCCAGCCAAATCCATCACCCCGTAATTGCTGCTTCACCAATGGCCCGGCTTCACCACTCCTCTATGACTCTCTGCAGAGATAATCTGATTAAAACTTTAAGTATGCCAGTATTTGGGCTACTATCTCCAGGAGTTTTGGGGAGATAGTACCTCCAAACTTCACACCCCACATTCTCATACTCCAGAGTCCCTGAAAGTCAAAACCATACCCCACAAAAGACATGGTATCAGCAATAGTGCTTAGAATTCATGGACAACTCCAATTTTTTTTT
>PVKC010045689.1:0-11383 GCA_004027635.1 Crocidura indochinensis | reverse complement strand
TTTTTTTTTGTTTGTTTTGTTTTTGGGCCACACCCAGTGACGCTCAGGGGTTACTCCTGGCTATGTGCTCAGAAGTCGCCCCTGGCTGGCCTGGGGGACCATATGGGGCACGGGGGATCGAACCGCGGTCCGTCCAAGGCTAGCGCGGTAAGGCAGGCACCTTACCTTCAGCGCCACCGCCCGGCCCCTTAGATATATTATCTCTTTCCTCTTTAGAAGCATTTTATTTCTTTTTTGTTTTGGTTTGGTTTTTGGGTCACACCCAGCAGTGCTCAGGGTTTACTCCTGGCTCCATGCTCAGAAATTGCTCCTGGCAGGCACGGGGGACCATATGGGGCACCGGGATTCGAACCGATGACCTTTTTGCATGAAAGGCAAACGCCTTACCTCCATGCTATCTCCCGGGTCCCGATGTCTTGTTTCTGGTGACAGGGATAGAGGAAGCCTTATATCCCAATTCTAGTTGATTGGGGACTGCAGATATGAAAGCAATGTTAACACAGCAAATACTCCACACAGGTTTATTTTATTTATTTATGGAGATAAAATAGGATCAGAAACTTC
This sequence comes from Crocidura indochinensis, assembly GCA_004027635.1. Classification (NCBI taxonomy): domain Eukaryota; kingdom Metazoa; phylum Chordata; class Mammalia; order Eulipotyphla; family Soricidae; genus Crocidura; species Crocidura indochinensis. The sequence continues at coordinate 10,819 of PVKC010045689.1, read as the reverse complement.
CATCACAAGTTAGCTGCAGATAGGCAAAAGAGCGCCAGCAGGCAGTCAGACAAGCTTGGAACCAAAACTGGCTGAAGTCTCTTTGACCCAAGGTCTTTACTGGGAATGGTAGGATCACTTCCATGGGTTGAAAGCAGGTAGGTGTCTGAGCCAAACCAGAGGTTCTTTGTTCCCAAGTGGAATAAGCACATGCAAAGAAGAAATATCCTGGTTAGAGTGAAAATCATTTACTCCAAAAGGGCTGAAGGGTTACTTCTGGTTCTGCATTCAGAAATCACTCCTGGCAGGCTTAGGGCACCATATGGGATGCTGGGGATTGAACCTGAATCACTTTGTGCAAGGTAAACATCATTGTGCTCTTGCTCCAGCTCTCTTGTAGATCTAAGAGGATTCTAGCGGGGAAGAGATGACATGATTAAACTGAATCATTTCAGAAACATTTAACCTAGGGTCCAATGGCAAGCTGTGAGCAGGGTTTAAGGGAGCCAACAAAAGCCAATGTGTTACTCTGAGGCCTGGACAAGCAGGAAGCTGTTATTCTATCTAAATTTTGTAACACAGGAAGTGAGATACCTTTCCTTCTAAAAGAGTGGAACGCAGAGTGTGTTGGAAAGGCTGCCATCAGCTGTGTCTTTTGATAGAGAATGAACAGGGTAGCAAATTATCTATTGTAATTTTTCCTTCTGCCCTCTATTATTATGTTTTGTGTATTTTGAATGGGAGTGAATTAGTGCAGTTGGCAGATCAATGAGATTCTGTGAGCCCCAAACGAGACTGAAATAGACAAGTAAACAGATCCCAGTGCAGAGACTGTATCAGCAGAATCCCAGATTGAGTGGTTTTTTTTTTTGTTTGTTTGTTTGTTTTTTTTTTTTTTTTTTTTTTTTTTTTTTTTTTTTTTTTTTTTGCATTTTTGGCTACACCCTGTGACACTCAGGGATCACTCTTGGCTTTGCGCTCAGATCGCTCCTGGCTCGGAGGACCATATGGGACGCCGGGTATCCAACCAAGGTCTGTCCTGGATCGGCCACGTGCAAGGCAAACACCTACTGCTGTGCTATCACTCAGGCCCCAGGTTGAGTGCTTTTGTAGTTTGTAGATTAGATAATAAGGAAAGGTACATGTTTTTCTTTTTTTCCTTCCTTTCTATTTATTTTTTGTTTGTTTGTTTGCTTGCTTTTTTTTTGTCCACATTCACTGCTCAGGCACTCAGAAAGTACTCGCAGGCATGGGGACCATATGGGATACTGAAAATTGAACTGGGTCAGCCACATTCATGCCCTGATATGTTTCTTTGTTTTGTTTTGTTTTGTTTTGTTTTGTGGTCACATTCAGTGGTGCTCTGGGGTTCTTCTTAGTCTCCACTCAAGGATCACTTCTAGTGCATTCAGAGGACCATATTGGATGCAGTATCTGCAGTATTATTACTTTGGATCCAAAGTAGATCTTTTTTTTTTATTTTGACTCAATTTTTAATTTCATTTTACTCATCTATTTTCTCAATTTTATTATTCCTGAAGTATTTACTCTAAAAAATGAGGCTTAACTTTAAATAGAACTTAGAAGAAAGAAATAGGAGATGCTCTATTACAGGGGTAGCGAACACGCGGCTCTCGAGCCGCATGCAGCTCCTGACCAAAATGAATGCAGTTCTTTGCCTCTTATCATTAGTTTGTATACTGTGGCTCTTTGCCAAGTTTGGGTTTTGTTATGCTGCTTCTGAGGAAGGACCTCTGAGGAGAGATCTCCGAGCGCGTAGTCCCACCCCAGGCTGCCTCATCCTGTCTCCCATCCCTGGGAAACAACTGCATGAGCCAGTGAGTGAGTGGGAGGGGAACCCATGTGTCACATGTTGTGTCACATCTGGCTGATAGTTCTTAATGTGGGGGATGCAGCACACCTTCACCATCACTGCAGGATTTTTACCCTCACTCAAAATGGCAAAATGCAATATGTGTTTAATATATTATTGTTAAAATTATATGCTTTTGTGTGAGTGTTTGTTTGTTTGTTTTGGCAGGTCACTGCATGGTGTGACTCTCTGACTCTCACAGTTTAAATTTTTGGCTCTTTGTGTCGAATTTGTTCGTCACCCCTGCTCTATTATGTCTCAATTTTGTGATTATCTTGGATCAAAAGTCACAAAGAGCTATCTAAAATATGACACGAGATTTTTCTTTTACAATCTCCTTTGGGGGTAGGGACATGACTTAGAATGTTGGTATGAGATCCTAGTTCAATTCTCTGTAATAGAAATAAAATAGAAACTATAAACCAAGCGTGAGTTGTAGAATTAAGTGGTATTTTTCTTTCTGTCTTCTTCCGGTCACTAAATTTGTTATGTAAAAGGTAATGACAGCTTCCTAAACTGAACTCAGGAGGCCCAGGCTCTTCCCCAAGATTCTGGTCCAAGTAGGCCTGTGGTTAAATGATTGTGTTTGGGAATACAGTGTTGCTCGGACTTTACTGTGTCTGGGACTACTCAGAGTGCTCCAGGCCCTCAATTGGTGATTTGTAGAAGACTGTGGTGCCTGGAATCAAGCAGGGTACTCCAGACTTTAATCTCTGTACTTTCTTTCTAGTCCTATTCCTCAAAATCTATAATTAGAAGAAAATTTAATTTATAATTATCAATATGTTGACAAATCAAGAGAGAATGGTGTTTATTTTATTTTATTTTTATTTTTTTTTCTGCACTCAGCATTGTTCAGAGCTTACTCCTGGGTCTGCATTCAGGGATCACTTCTGGCAGAGCTCAGGGCTCTGTATCTGGTGCCAGTATCAAATCCAGGTTAGCTGCATGCAATGCAAATGTCCTTCTTGCTAACTATTGCTTCTGCCCCATATATCTTTTTATTTTTCATTTTTGACCACACAACAGTGTTTGGGACATAGTCAGGGCTACTTTTGGCTCTTTGCTCAAGAGTTATTCATGGCAGTGCTCAGGGAACCATGCGATGTCAGAGTTTGAACTCGGCTCTTTTGTATAAAAATGCATGTGCTCAGTCTGTTAAACTATCTCCTCATCTCAAAGAGCACTGTTTTGTTTCGCTGCTGCACCCAGGTAATGAGGACCAGAGGATTCTTCTTTTCAATTGCTGATTAGAAGACTATGGCATGTATATGTGCATGCAAGAGTGGTAGGACTACATGTAGGATGCTGGGGATCAAACCTAGGTTGACCTTGTGAAAGACAAGTGCCCTACCTCTTTTCAGCCCCTCCTACAGCAACTTCTACAGATGTTATTTGATCCTTGTTCATTGAGAAGTAATTACTCTTTATATTTTTTTGTTTTTTTTTGGGGGGGCACACCCATTTGATGCTCAGGGGTTACTCCTGACTATGCGCTTAGAAGTTGCCCCTGGCTTGGGGGGACCATATGGGACGCCGGGGGATCTAACCACTGTCCGCCCTAGGCTAGTGCTCGCAAGGCAGATGCCTTATGTCTAGCACCACCTCTCTGGCCCGGAGAAGCAACTACTCTTCTACTTAATTTATTGGTAACTGAGAATCTAGAGATATGTACTGATTAATCGGTAGAGAAGAGTATTGAAATACAAGTTATCCCTCACAATTGTTACCACAAGCTGTGTTCTTTACACTGACTGTATAGAAGGAGGAGGTACAGTAAATGCACCCCATATACACCTCAACCCAGGCCCTTTGTCTGGTCTGTATTGTGAACTGGGGAACAAAAAAAAAAAAGAAAGAAAGAAAGAAATACAAGTTGTCAGACATATATCCCTATTTGAAGAATTGCTCTAGAATTGCAACCCAAAAATTATTATAATACCCTGATCTACTAAGTTGTTCAAAATACAGATGTTTAGGGCATTAAATATTCCAACATCAATCCCACCACTAATGTGACCTTCCTCTACTAATGTCCCCAGGGTCTCACCCCCACTACAGCCTCCCCTTAACAGCCACAAACATATTTACTTCAGATTGTTTGTTACATCACAAATAAAAATGGAATGATCAAAATATAGATCAATAAGAGTCAATTTGTTATTGTTGTTATCTCTCTCTCTCTCTTTTTTTTTTTTTTTTGGTTTTTGGGCCACACCCAGTGATGCTCAGGGGTTACTCCTGGCTATGCGCTCAGAAGTCACTCCTGGCTTGGGGGACCATATGGGAAACTGGGGGATCGAACTGAGGTCCATCCTAGACTAGCACAGGCAAGGCAGGCACCTTACCTTCAGCGCCACCACCCGGCCCCCTGTTGTTATATCTCAATGGTGTTACAAGGTCATTGAAGGTGTACTGTGCTGGTTAGGTGCTTGTTGAGCCATGAGCTATTATTTTGCTGTAACCCTACAGGGCTGACAGAACTAAGGAAATTGGAGGTTTCCAATGTCCATATATGTGCACATGCAGTCTATACCTATAGATATGGAACAATTTGATAAGGTTCAGTTGTGGAACTGGGTTATTTCTATACCAGAGGGTGTCCAGTGTGGCTGTGGGCAGCTATACCTTCAGGCAGAATGGGGAATCTGACTGCCCTATTTTGAGAAGGTCCAGGGTTTTCTAGAATTATTATTTTGATTTAAAACGCAAATGAGTCTAGAAAGAAAATCATCAATTCATCAGTACCATAATATATCAGCTTCAAGCATCACAGAAATAGAACATCTTGAGAAAACACCAAAAAGGAATGAGATATATAATAAAAATGGGCAAGGAAAGCAGAAAAAATAGTTTAAAAAATAGAAATTAAGGTCACTAAGAGGCAACATCATTGCTTCTTAACTTTACTTAGATCAGACCCTGTTGTTGACATAGTTCTGTGACTGCTACCCTTTAAAGCATTGACTCTATAACTAGGTCAGTTATAATAAAAGCTGTTCCAGCTCTGTTAAAAGGGAATGTGCTACCAAAATAATATGATAGCAATGTTCTAGCTGTCCTAGCAGTCAACATTTGTTCTTTTTCACTTATGCCATAATGAATTTGCCCCAACCAGCACATCAAGTTCTAAGTAGCCAAATTAAAATACCCTGCAAGTAGGCCCTATACAATATTATTTTTCAATCTCAAATTGGCATGATTTAATTAGGAAAAGAATACAGTAAACAAGAGGGAACACTTTGTTGCCAGTCAACAGAGATGTGTCCTATTTCCTCCTCGGCTTACCTTGTAAAGTTTGGGTTATTAGAGATCCATTGAAAATTTAGGATAATCAAAGTACCTAATAGGGGTCTGAGTGCATATAAAATATTTATTTCCTCATATGCTTTTATTTTCTAAACTTTAAAGTTGGAGATATACCTTAATCATTTCACTTCATTTATTCATTTATTGTGCCTTTGGGTCACACCCAGTGTTGTTCAGGGGCTAATACTGGCTTGGTACTCTAGTGTTGCACCTGACATTGCTTAGAGTATATGTGCAGAAACCCAGGTCTTCTGTATGCAAACAGACATTCCATGACTTGGTCCGAGGCAACCCTGTCCCCACCCCTCTCCAACAGCCATACAAGCATTTTGATTCTTATGGTAGTGTTAAGTAACAAACATCCAATTTGAGAGGCAAGCAATAGCACATCAAGCAGGGCATTTGCTCTACAAGCAGCCAACCTAAAGCCCATGCTCAATTTTCAGTATCCCATGTGGTCCCCTAGGCCTGCCAGGAGTGCTTTCTGAGCACAGTGCTAGTAGTACACCCGAGTGTTACTGGAAAGCAAAATCAAAACAAATTTAAAAAATACAACTTGAGTTAATTTTAAAGATTGAAATGACTTTATTAAGCAATTCATTCATCAGGCTGAATTTCATCTAGCAAATAGAAAGACCAAAAACTGTTGAAAAGAAAGCAATCTGATTATCATAGAAGTGGCAAATAAGAAAAAATAAAGAGAATTACTTCTGGCAAAGTCATCTACCTGTGAGGGATGAATACAAATCTTGTGATGAATTATTTTATTTTCCTTGAGTTGACTAGAAAGATTTCTTAATTGGTACTTATCAAAATACAGGCAAGGGCTGGAGGAAGAGGGAGATGAAAGGCATTGGTAGTGGCATTGTTGCACTGAAGAGGTTTTTTTTTTTTTTTTTATAACTAAAACCCAACTACAAACATGTTTGTAATCATGGTGCTTAAATAGAAATATAAAAAAATAATTAAAAAATACACACTGGCCAATTGAAAATACTTTTGTGGGGCAGTATGAAACTACCTGGAGTTTGAAAGTTCAATTAGAGCCTTTATTTAACTTTGGTAGTCTTAACACAAATTACTCCATTTTAGTTCTTCATCACAATTTAGTTGTGATGAAGCAGCTCTTAGCTTTGTACTCTGGGCCACTCCTGTTGGTTTTAAAGCCAGGTCTCCAAAAAAATCATGTTCTCAATGCATTGAGCTATGTCTTAGTTCAGTACTTCCATTTTAGACTTATCTTTTTTTAAAAAAGCGTTTTATATGTTTAACCCATGTCTAAATAGGTTAGATATTTAATATGCCTAAGTATTGAACATATTTAAACACCATATTATGTGACATATTTAACAGTAACATCCTTTACTATTGTTTGTATAACAGGTTTTCACCCTATTCAATATAACTCTTTTTGTTGGTGCTTGGCAATCATTGAATGGAAGCACCTTTGGACTGAAGAATCCTTTGGATTGTTTTCTTAACCTACCAGTTCCTCCATCCCAATAAGCTGGTCTGGCGCTTCCCAATAAGGACCCTGGATCTTAGGGAGAATCTGCTTACAGTTTTGGTTTTTCCATGACTGAGCTATCTGCTTCTTAGGAGCAAAAGACTGTGTGTGAAATTTTCTGAACTTGCTTTATCCCTCTTAATCATGTGTGGATTATTTCCTGTGTAATAAGTGATTTACCACCAAGTCACATCTCCAGCAAAAGTGCTTACATTTGAAAGTATATAGTCTTCTACAATAGAATTTTTACTTACTGCTAGCTTTATATACACATATATTTTTATTTTACACAAAGTGTATAAATTAAGTGTAAAGTAGTTCAGGGGTCAGAGAACTTCCACATGCAAGCCTACTCTTAAGAAGCAGATAGCTCAGTTGTGCACAAATCAAAACTGCAAGCAGTTTCTCCTTGAGACCCCGGGGTCTTTATAGGGAAGTGTCAGACAACACCCTGGGGTGGAAAACAGGTAGAATAAAAGAACAGTACAAAGGATGCTTCAATCCATAGTTTTCATAATTCAAAGAAACCAGGAGGCTTAATTTTTTTCCTCCTAATATTCTGAGCCTCAAACACTCCAAGATGTGAACCCCAAAAAACCAAAGAAACAGCAAAACAAAAAGAGTAAATTCAATGTCCTTTTATTTATTTACATACTTTTGGGTTTTGGTACACCTGATTGTGCTTAGGGCTTACTCCTGGCTCTCTGTGCTCAGGTATTACTCCAAGTGATGCTCAGGGGACTGCATTTGATGAGGGAGATCAAATCAGAGTTAGCCATGTGCAGGGCAAATGCCTTAGCCCCTATATACTCTCTCTAATTTTTTTGTTTGGGGGCCATTCTCAGCAAACCACATCAATAGTTTTCTCATTTTTATTTCTGTGTAGTATTCTATTATATGGATATAATTTAACTTGTTCCACCATCCTAATATATGAAGTTGTTTTCAATTAGAGGATGTTATTAGTAGAGAAATATCAACAATCTTAACATTTTATCTTCTGTCAGGCAAAGAAACTCACAACTAGAGTTGCTGAGCTGTGAAATCCCATATGCATTAGATAAGGACCAGAGCAAGGCTTCACCTTTACTCATTAAATGATTACTGCTTCAAGGAAAAAAATTCCCAAAGGAAATAAATAACAATAATAAAAAGTTTTTTTTTAAACAAAACAAACAATAAATGTATGAAATCCTAATAGTTTTCCTTTAATCTTTAACCATAATAAAATAATTACCTTTGGGAAAGGTACTTTGTAAAAGCAATCTACAAGAAGTCACACTTCAAAATGGATACTTCTCCACAGTATCATTAGTGTGATTCCTGTCTCATACTAATCATAAGAAAAGAGCCTGTTTCAGAGAGTGGCTGACAAGTTTGATTTTTATCTAAGTGAAAAACTTAAGTCAAGATAAACTATTTACCTAGTAAGTGCCATCTTAAAACTTTACTATGTATATCATCTGCACTTATAAGATTCTCATAATAGGAAAATGTGATACATGTTGGTTATTATTTGATTTTATTTCTTTATTTGTTTTTGTTTGTTTGTTTATGTTTTGGGGGGGTCTAGCCCAGCAGCGCTCAGGGGTTACTCCTGGCTCTGAGTTCAGAAATTGCTCCGGGACCATATGGGATGCTGGGATTCGAACCCATGTCTGTCCCTGGTCAGCTGTATCCACAGCAAATGTCCTGCTACTATGCTACCACTCTGGTTCTAAAGGTGTTTTGAATTTATACTCTTACTATGATTGTATCATGAAAACTAGAATTGCTAGGTGAATGGGGTCCCATGTTTTTTAGCTTTGGTAGATAAAGTCAAGAAATATCGTGGTAGCAAGAACTCATAGCTCAGAAAGCTGAATATTTTATCCAGTATCTAGAGCATTAAAGTAGCACATTGAAGATAATTCCTCTTGGCTTAGGAAATTGAAGAGCTTTATTCTCTTTATCATTTAATCTTTGAAATGAAAACACAATTGAAGTCACTGAAATTTATTTATGACTTTGTCATCTAAGTAGCATCTTCATCAAATACTTGGCCAACATATTGTCTAGAAGGCACAATAATAAACTATGGAATTTTTCAGTCAAACAACTCTACCTTCTGCTGCCATAGTGCCTGGAATATCAGCAAGTGGCTGGAGATTTCTGGTTTAGAATCCTTTATTACTAACAAAACAAACAAAAAAATAGTGCATCAAAGTGCACTACTCAAAGTAGCCAACAGAGGGCAGTTACTGGATACAAATCCCCAGCAATTTCAAATAGCTTTGTCAATTTTATTTTCGATTTCTTCCTTTTAAAGACAAGGTAGGAGGATTTGTATTACAACTATTAGGCACACACATACACAATTCATTTTTCCTTCATCGTGTCTGTTAGGATTTTCTCTTTTTTCAGGGGTAGTTTTGTTAATTGTAGACACACGACCACTTCTAAAGTTGTAAAGTTGTGTGGTGCAGGAAGCCTTACATATGAAAGACTTGTGCTCTAGTATGCTGCAGGTGCTAAAATGTGTTGATTTTTTTTAATGTAGGAACTCTTTGTTCAGTTTCTTAGTTGAATATGAACATGTACGTCTACGGCAGGCAGGCAGTAGGAAAGGAACCCTCACAACACTGAATTCTTGAGATATAATTGTGAGGGAAATCGAAGGAAACTGGTGCGTGAAAGGCAACTGACAAGGACTTACAAATATCAAAGAGAGAAAAACAAGATGATGAAGATTTATGGTAACAAGAAGAGGTGAAACACAAGGAAGAGAAGATTTACAGTTATGGAGACACAAATCACTAGTGCAAAAAATGAAGCAAAATAGTTTAGTGCAACCCCCCATTTTAAAATAATTATTTATTTAAGCAAGGTGGCTACAGAAATGTTCATAATTGGGTTTCAGTCATAGAACGTACACTACCCTTCACCGGGGCAACTTTCTGCCACCAATGTCCCCCATATCCTCCCACCACCTATGCTCTATCTGCCCTAACTGCACTCACTGCTCTTTGTGGCAAGCTTCATATTATTTTCTGGTCCTCCTGTCATCATCTCTATTGTCTTTGGATACTACTACCATACTCTTTTTTTTTTTTATCTGTCTTATGTTCCACAGATTAGTGAGACTTGTCTATCCCTCTCCCTTTGACTCATTTCACTCAGCATAATAATCTCCATGTCTATCCATGTCTAATAAAATTTTATGACTTAATTTTGATAATAGCTGTATAGTGTTCCATTATGTATATGTACCAGTTTCTTTAGTCATTCATCTGTTCTCGGGCAACAGATGTTTCCATATTTTGGATACTGTAAATAGTGCTGCAATGAACATAAGACTACAGAGGGCACATTTGTATTGTGTTTTTGTGTTCCTAGGGTATATCCCTAGGAGTGTTATTGCTGGATCATATGAGAACTCAATTTCCAGTTTTAGGAGAAATATTCATATTGTTTCCAAAAGGGTTGGACCAAACTGCATACCCCCTAACAATGAATTAGAATTCCTTTCTCACATCATTCACTTCAGCACTGGTTGATTAGCTATGTGGAGCACTTTACATGTACCTTTTGGCCATTTGTATTTCTTCTTTGAGGAAATGTCTGTTTATTTTTTTCTCCTCATTTATGTATTAGACTCAGTCTATTTTTCTTGTTGCGTTGTCAGTATCTTGTATATCTTAGATATTAGCCCCTTATCTTAGTGCAAAACCCTTTGTTCTTCAAAGCTACATCAGTTACTGCAGTTTAGTTTGTGTAAGAATGCTTGCTTGCTTCGTAATTATTTTCATATTAGAATTTATAAAAACTGTGTGGACTTTTGTCCAGCACTGAGAGTTTCCAGTGTTACCTGAACTCTAGGTCCACATGAATCAATTTTTTTACTCTTCCATCCACTTTGACTGCAATTCCAGTTTTTTGACTTTTTCAAATAATAAAACCAATAGACAGGATTTGGAAGTTACTTTGTTATTGATGCATCTCACCTGTGCCACTGCATATCTAAAGACAGAGCCCCCATTGGGAGAAGCCTGGCAGGAAAATATCAAAGAGAAACATCAATTACCCCCTGCAACCACCTTAGCAAAAGACTCCTGAAGGTTGGCAAAAACCCTATAAAAATCAACTTAGAGGGGCCCGGGAGATAGCATGGA
>PVKC010045688.1:0-11377 GCA_004027635.1 Crocidura indochinensis | reverse complement strand
TCCTTCCTTCCTTGCCTTTTGTTTTGTTTTGGGGCCACACCCGGAAGCGCTCAAGGATTACTCCTGCTCTATGCTCAGAAATTGCTCCTGGCTCGGGGGACTATATGGGATGTCCGAATCGAACCCAGCTCTGTTCAGGGTTGGCCACCTGCAAGGCAAACGCCCTACCACTGAGTTACCACTTCGGCCCCAACCATTCTTACTATTTATCCTTGTTGATAATTTGTCTTTTACTTGTGGTGTTTAGGCGGTTTAGAATGAATGTTACTGATACAGTTTGATTTAATTCTACCATTTTATAGTTGCTTCCTTCCTTACTGTTTATCTTATCTGTTCTTCTTTTGGTTAATAATGTATTTTTTACTTGTCATTCTTCTGAGATGCTCTCTATGTTGTCTACATGAACAAAACCATGACATTATACAAGTGTTGTTTTTTCAAACATTCTGTTTGCTAATATGATAAGAATTTTTGAAGAGTGAAGTTATTTATTTGGTTGTAGTTTTATATTTCTGAAGGAGACTGTTAGAGAAAATGGAAATATTTTATTGATTCAGGTTGTCTTGACACAATGACCAAATACATTAAGTATAGTTTATTCACAGAATATGAGATTGTATAAAATAGGGCATTATAATACACTTAAATAATGTACAATAGTGAAGACAGTTGCCCACAACCCAGGTCTCAAGTGTTAAGTGGTATTAAGGCACTGGTAAATTGTGGTCTTTTCAGATTGTTCTACACTCCATCCCTATTTTATCTCTGTAAGATAAGAGAAACACTTTTTTATGGCCACATGTTCATTATAGAAAATGCTGTGATAGTGTAACCACTTGAATTTATCAGATGCTGAACTCTTGTTTTCAATGAATTATTGTATTCTAATTCTTTGTGATATCTTAATCATTCAAAGTTTTAAATAGATTTGTATAACTTGAAGGTAGTAGGAATTAAGACCTATAAAATCCTCATTTTAGTGGTGGGTGGAATTATGAGTATGCTACTCTCTTTTTTCTTCTAAAAGTCTTCTCTGGGTCTGAGGAGTTTTTACGAATGTAATTTGTACTTTACATGGAAGATTTGCCTTTGTTAGAATTACAGGCTTCAGGATTAACAGACTGGATTAACTCTCCTCTCTATTTATTTATGGGAATTAGTTATTCTTCCACTGTTGTGTAGTTAACATTAATACTTGCCATAGGAAAGACTTTTGAAAATATCTTTGTGGCAAACTTTTCCTTAGCCAGCCAGCATTTCTTTTTCTTTACCAGCCAGCATTTCTCATCTTGGAGATACTGCCACGCCCCCATTAATCAATTAATCAAGGGAGCATGTGGATATGTGAAATCATTTATACATTTACTGGAGGGCTTGAAGTAATTGTTCAGAGTTAAGGAAGTACTTTCATTCTTCCCGAGTACACAAACTCCGACACTCTGCTCTGCCACCACTTCCCATCTCATTCCTCCTTAATCTCATACCCCTGCACAGACACTCCCAGTTTGTAGTCACCAAATCCAGATTGCTCATTTCTTTACGATTGGGATTTGCTTGCAGGGAAGTGTAGAAGCAAGGGTCTTGCATCTGACTGTAGCTTTTAGTCCCCATAGACACTTTCAGGCCTTCTGAAACTCTCTTCAGATGCTAATATTCACACAATGTGCTTCTGGCCCCAGCTGGCTTTCACCTGCAGCCCCCACAGGCAGGGGCCTCCAAAAGGAGATTCTATTTTCCATAAAAATAGGAGGGCACACATGGCAGAGACATAGTGCTAGCTATAAAATGATTTAAAGTTGGCTCCCATCATTTAAAATTAATTGCTATGGACACAAAGCCCAGACAGGAGTCCTTTTTTTTTCCCCCATTCTTTTTGTTATTCCCTTGGGACAGGGTATCTTGAGTCCTCTGCTATTGCCCTAGCTAAAAGATGCTACTGTATTTAAGACACAGCAAAAGTATAGCTATTATATTCATTAAGCACACACACACACACAAACCAACATGCAATGCTGTAGTATGAAAGCTATTAAAGGGTCATCTAGAGTTGTCCCAAATTTTTTTTTAATTTAAGGGGAGCAAATTTGTTTAAAGATACATTAATATAAGTACTATGAGTTTGATGACTGATTTTTGGGGGCTTACTACTGGCTATCATTTGTAGTTCATTCTACTTTCTTCAAGCAGATTTGTAAAAACAAACTTTCTTAATGTACCAGCCTATTCCAAGATTTAGTAAATGACTAATGAGAAGGAAGACTGTTTGCTTTTAGGCACTTTCTAGATCGCCTTTAGAGAGTAAGTAAAATTCTTTTCTAAACATTCTTTTCTTTTTACATTGTCTAGTATAGGCAGGAGAAAGACAAATAACAAATATCACTCAAATGTGGTGTATAAAGAACTCAAGCAAGGGAATAGAAGTGCACCATGAAAACAAATCCTTAGATCCTGACTCCAGAAATCCAGTTACATAAGGGGGGTGGCAAAAAGAACTGTGGTAGAGGAATATTGGTACATTTCTTTTGTTTGTTTGTTTGGGGGCTACACCCAGCAGCACTCAGGGGTTTCTCCTGGCTCTAGGCTCAGAAATTACTCCTGGCAGGCTTGGGAAATCATATGTGAATCTCAGGTCCAACCCAGATCTGTCCTGGATCATCAGCATGCAAGGCAAATGCCCTACCACCATGCTATCACTAACCTCCATACTGCTACATTTTGATAGGCATGGTGCCTCTCTAAAACATTCACAATTTACATTATTGTGAAAAAAAAAGAAAAAGTTAAAATTAAAAAATAAAAAGGTTTGTCTACAGGGAAAGTAGAGGGGAAAACCTATTAGTAAAGAGCTCATAATTTTGCTCCCGCCTTTCTTAAATTTTAATTGATTCATGACTCACTTTGTTTAAAGGAAATACTAATTTAAATTAGTGTTTCCATTGCATTCTCTTCACCCTTTCTTCTCTGTGTTGTGATGTTCAGGACTTGCACATTTGGTTGTTGTGGTATTTTCTGGAAATCTCTAGGGTTCTCCTACAGTAGTTGTGGTGTTTTCACACTCTTGTTGAGTGTGCTGGAGACTGCATATTGTGTTATAAAATTATTGATCACAAATAGAGTCATATGAGGTGGTTCCTGGGATCAGATTCCTTATTGCCTCATGCTTATAAGACAGGTAGGTACCCTACCAGTGAAATCTTCCTTGGGTCATCTTTCTTTCATTCTGTAAGTTCAGGTTCTGCTTTGATATTCATCTACCATTAAAAAGAGGAAAATAATCTATAGATAGGAATGGAGAAAATTCTTTCATGTCACTTACCAATAAAGGATGAGTATGTAGATAATACAAAGAATTCTCAAATCTCGGTTACCCAAACTAACAAAAACAATCATATAACTCATGAGTCAACCAGAAAATAACTCAAAGTGAAATTTCTCCAGAAAAGATGTATGTGAAAAGCATGAAAAATATTTCAATCTTCACTATCACTATCTCTGAATAAATGCAATTTAAAAATAAATATACAATATATACTTTGAGAACATCAAACTGAGGGTCTGCATTTGATAACTGATTCTATCCCCCTCAAAAAATGTCAGAAAATAAAAACTTGACAAAGTAAAACTAAATTTATACTTTCCTCCAGTCTTTAGAATTGAAAAGAAAAAAAAAGAAAAAAAGAATTTGATTTGAAACACTAAGCATGAAATCAACATATAACTGTAGTAGTAATTCCAGTTATTATTTCTGGGATATATTGCATTTGTTTACATACACACACTGATAATCATAATAAAGAGAAAGACCCTCTTGTGGGAGTAGGTAGGAGTTTTGTTAATGACCAGAATTTGAAAAAGGATTCAGTTCTTTACTAAATGATTAAACTATCTTATCCATGTCATAAAATACTACTTAACAGTGAAAATGAACACTCTTTAGATATATATATACTACTCCATTGGGATTCTAAAGATTTTGTTGGACAGAAGCCAATCCGAAAATGTATACAAGGTATTATATATATGTTTATGTATGTAAATATCTTGAAGTGGGAGTTGTTCAGAATAAGGCAGATCAGGGGTTGCCATGGATTAAAGATAAGTTGTAATAGAGTAGAGTATCAAGAAGATATGAAGGAAATAGGTATTAATTATAAAATTGCAACATGTGGGATTATTCTTGGTTTGCAAAGATCCTATATGTTTTGGAAAAGTTTACAGTGATGAGACTGGAGAGATAGTACAACAGGTAAAGTATTTGCCTGGAACATTGCTGACCAGGTTCAATTCCCAGCTTCTCATATCTCTTAGTACCAGGAGTAACCTCTGAACATTACCAGATACATGCTCCAAAGGTAAAAATATATGTTCATAGTAACTCATTCCCTCACTCTCAGTTTTCTTGTCATTAAAATGTGAGTGATGATGGTACTAGTCTCTTAAGGCAGTTATGAAAATAATGCTGTAAAAGCATATCCATATCATACAGTCTATTTTTTTTTCAGTTTTCTGTTTTGTGTACAGTACAGAAAGCCACTAAGTGTTCCTGAGGCATCAGAGTTTAAATAGAAATGTCAGCTCCATTTGTTTACTAATTTAGCTAATATTTATGGAGAACCTAGTGTAATACACTGGAGCAAAAGAGACAAAAAAACCTCTCTCTCTGGGAGTTTTTATTCTAGTGGCAGGAGACCCACAATAAATAAGCAAGGCTATAAATAAATGGATATTAGAGGTTTTTAAGTGCTAGAAATAATGAGTCTGTTCTGGTTAGTGGTATGCATGACTTGGCAATGAAAGAACTCTTTTTTTTTTTTTTTTGGTTTTTCGGGCCACACCCGTTTGGTGCTCAGGGGTTACTCCTGGCTAAGCGCTCAGAAATCACCCCTGGTTTGGGGGACCATATGGGACACTGGGGGATCAAACCGTAGTCCTTCCTTGGCTAGCGCTTGCAAGGCAGGCACCTTACCTCTAACGCCACCTCACTGGCCTGGAAAGAACTCTTTTAAAGAGTGAACATGCCCTGGTTTGGCCATTGGAGACCTCATTTTCTCTCCTGACCCTGAGCAACCTGGGATAAGTTCTTTTCTGTCTCTGATAGTTCTGTATTTGCATGGCTGCGTCAGTGTTAACATCTTGCTTGTGAACTTGTACGATAGATCTGTACGATATTATCACTGGAATCACACGGAGAAGGGTTTGGGTCATCACTCTATACTACTTTTTCCAGCTCTACAAACTACATCTGATAATGAAAAAGTATAAATGATAATAGATATCTGTCCCTGTCCTCTTTGATCTATACTTGTTACATAAGCTACTGTTTCTTTCACGAAGTTAATCTACTAAATTAAGAATGGTTTCTACTGTGTCAGATGTATCTCCAAGTATAAACTTCTTTAGAATTTGTTTGCAGTTGTGTTGGGTAAATTGTTTAAATTTATGCCTCATTTTTAATATGAACTTTTTGTTAAAGACACATTCTTGCTAAAATTATATAGTACTTTTGTGGGACACCATTTAGTGGATGAAAGTTCAGGAAAAATTCTTTGAGGTGGGGGAACCACCGTGGCACCAGAACAAATCTCAGTGAGAAGTTATGATTTGGTTTTAAACCATTGTTTAATAATAATCAGTGGAAAATTCAGAGAAATGGAACTTAAATCCCATTTGTCATATCAGTAAACAACTTTCACTGTTAAAAGGGATCTGTTTTTGCCCATTAGGTGTACACAAGAGATTCGGTTAGCTTTTGATTTATCACCTCACATCTTGGCCTTCTTTTTACTTTAATATATAGCAAGTTCAATTCCCAAATCTATATGCTTGGCGTTGGACTGAATTTGAGGTGAGTGACAAAAAGAATAATAGTTATGAGACACAATTTTATAAGTTTTCGCTGAATGACAGTTTTACTAAAAGGCTAGTGATAATAAGCTACAACTTTTCCTATTTTCATTCTCCTCCCAAGTTTAGCACCAAGAAATTCAAACTCACTCTCATAGATTAGAGAAAAATTATATGGCATGGTGAGACTTCTAGTATCATTTCATGCTTCTCTCTGTTTATGCTGCTTCTTTGATTTGCATGATTAGTCTTTCCTAACCTGGCTAAATGCAGTGTTTCTTATCTCAATGATTTTAAATTAATCACTCAAATTACTTGTTTCAGGACACCTTTGTTGATTGTCTGAGGATAGTGTAGACACTGTCATTTTTCCTGGTATCTTGACTTCCACATAGAAGAATTTGACCTTATTTTCTACATGTTATTTCCAGGAGACTATCTTGAAAAGGGTAGTTATAGCTTGTTCATATTTACTCCCCAGTACTTGATAAAGTATGCTTAGTAAATAACTGTTGAGGAATAAGGGAAGTGGCAAGAGGTTTATGTAGTTTCCTTGTAAGATAAGTGGGAGTAGATCACATGGGAGTAATTACTGCACTTGCTAAACTTAAATATAGGGAATTCCATCTGAGTTCAGTGGATAAGAATGGAACTTCTTTCTAGGTACTCCTCTTGTTGAATTTTTCTAAATGTGAAGGACTTTGATATTTTTCACTATTACTGAAAGATTGCTCATATCTGGAAGGCTGGAGTTCTGTTTCTGCTGCCTACATAACTGGCCCTTAAACTATGCATCTTTTGCACCCAGGGACATTATTTTCTTAAAATGGTTTACTTCAAGCTTGATGAGTCTGAGTATACATATAAAAGTTTTTTATAAACTTGTATAATAGTGATTTTATTGTTTATTTATTTACTTACACAATCTTGATGTTCATAAATGCTCACAGAAGGTGGATCTTTTATTTGGTACTGATTTTTTTATTATTATTTTTTAAATTTATTTAAAGTGGGGCCGAAGTGTGGTGCAAGTGGTAAGGTTTCTGCCTTGCCTGAACTAGCCTAGGATGGACCTTGGTTCAATCCCCCGGCGTCCAATATAGTTCCCCAAGCCAGGAGTGATTTCTGAGTACATACCCAGGAGTAAACCCTGAGCATCACTGGGTGCGGCCACAAAACAAACAAAAATTTTATTTAAAGAGCATGTATCACACAATTGACATAGTTGTTGTAATACACTTGTTTCCAGGTAAGTGAGAATAAAAATTATATTTAAAAAAGAATAAAAAGGAAAGAAAAGAAAAGCAAAAATGAAAGAAGTATAGAGCCAAATAAACTTGTGAAAATTATTATATCCCCAAGGAGGTCATTAAGTCATTGTCAGAAGGTTTACTAAGAAAAATAAAATGTAAAGAACACAGCCTATGGTAAGCATTGGGATGCCTATCTTTTCTTTTTTTATTTTTTTATATGTAAAAAAAACCCTTCACCAGTGCAACATTCACATCACCATTATCCCAAGTTCTTTATACTGTTCTTTACACTGACTCTATAGAAAGAGGAGGTGAAGTAAATGCTCCCCATATATACCTCAAACCAGGCCCTTTGCCTGGCCTGTATTGTGAATGGGGGGACAAAAAAAAAAAGAAAATGTGTCATTGTAATAATACTTAGAGACAATAGAGATGAGGACTGGAAGAGTCATCCATAGTATGATGCTTGGCACAAAGAGTGGTGAGTACAGTTAAAGAAATAATTATCCTAACAACTATCGTGACGCTGGTAGTGAGTGGGAGAAGTAGAATAGTGGTTTTAAACTGCAGTAGACTGACCATTGCTAGTTCACTGCTATAAAAACACTGCAGAAGGAATATTTTAACAATTTCTACCTACTTCAGATAATTTTTGTATATAAGAAATATGATTCAGGGATGAGAAATTGATTTGGACTCAAACATAGCTAAATTAGAAACTCAACTCCAAATTGTGTGAGTTCAGGAAGCATATAACTTTTATAAATGGGAATTATAATGATATACATTTTGTAGCAAGATTGAAGAACCATGAACCATTTCGGTAATATTTATACATCATAATCCAATATATTATACAAAATAAATTTTCAACAGTTTATTAATTTTTCTTTTCACAAGTATTAGTCTTTCTTTACTAGTATTTTGACCTTTGACTTATGAAACATTGAACTTATGTTATTGCATGTTAATTTTTATACAGTTCATTTATTCACATACTGGAGATAATTTTCTCTTATTGAGTTATAAGAGTTCACCGCAGATAAGGATAACACATCATTGTATGCATTTTAATTTATTTAATTTTCTGTCACTTAATGTTATACTTTTAGAATTTTAGAATCCATACTGTTCAGCAAACATTTGTGAACAATGCTGTTTTTTATTTCTTTCTTTGAAGTTAAAGATAGTCATCTGACTTGTTCTGGCTAATAACTTGAGAACTGTAGTGATTATGTAATTTGAGGGCAAATGCTTTAATATTCAGTACGTATTTGAAGTTCTTAGAGAGATGAGAACTAAGAATGAATCTATAAGTGACTAAAATCAACAACAAAATCACAATGACACCCTTCTTGCCTGCCAAAAAACTTTACTGTATTGAACTCCTAAGATTTGGTGGTTGTTTATTACTGCATCATAATCTAGCTTCTCTTTACTAATGCACAGGTTTTTGCAACTGATCTTGTTTATAATACTTATTGATGCTTGCTTTCATTTTAGGAACCATAATTTACAGTGCTATTAATGATAGGGTTTAATGTATAGTGTTCTAACACTATGTAATCACCCAACCCTCACCCTCAGACTGTCCCTTTTCCTTTCTCCACATCATGGTAAACTCAGTTCTGAAGGCCAGGTCTCAGCTTCTGTTGCCTTTTTTTATATTTTTAAAATGTACTAACATTTAATACATTTCTCTTAGAAATAAATGCCTTCCATATTATGCAAATAGAAATCCCATAAAGCCTGTTACAACTATTTGAATGCTCAAACCTGAATTGCTTTTTGAAGTAGTAAATAGTGAGTGTTCTGTACATAAATGTTATCAATCAGAATTTATGACTCCTTGTCATGAATGCTGTATAGTTATTATATGTTGTTGGAGTAATCAGTGTGATTGACCTTTAAGTTTCCTTCCAGCTGTTTGGATATTAAGTATAATGCATAGCTACTACTCTCTGGGACTTGTAATCTGTCTTACTATTTCCAGAGATGTGGTGGGAACTAGGAGAAGATACTTTAAGATTTTTTTCTAAATAATAAGTAATAAATATTCACATAAGATAACCCTAAATTTATAGATTTAACTATATATTTATAGAACTGTATATTAACAGATTAGTACAAAACAAAAGCAATATTTTCTTGTATAACTTAAACTAACTTCCTACTGAGAATATATTTTGCTGTTATTTTTCTTATTGTTCTGTAGACAGGACTAATAAGTTGAGAACAACATAAGAGTCAAGTAATTCTATTGGATCTATACAAGGGGATAAGTTCGAAGCAGCATTATAGAATAAGAACAGTAATTCTTACCTACTCTTAACAGGCAAGCCATTCCAGGAAGTTGAACTAGTCAGTAAGGCAAAACCGAATTCTCTAAACATGTTTTAGATGAGTAGCTTCCTTTATTCCTTGTGCTATCAAATGAAGTTTGATATTGAATGAATTACCCCATCCAAATATGCTCAGGAAAAGAACAACCACCTGTGATGGTCACCAACCTTTGAGTTCTCATTTTATTATAAGAGGAAAGCTTCAATTAGGCTAAACAAATGTTATTTAAAGAAATTTATATACTGGGGCCAGAGTGGTTGCCTTGAATGCAACTGACCCAGGATGTATGCAGATTCAATCCCTGACATCCCATATGGTCCCCAGAGCCTGCCAGGAGCTATTTCTGAGCACAAAGTCAGAGTAACTCCTGTGTGCCACCAAGTATGGCCCAAAAGGACAAAAAAAGAAGGAATTTTATATAAATTCTGTTTTAGTATACATTTAATTTCTCTGAAAAGAAGTAGCACAATCAAGCTTTTTTTTTTTTTTTTTGCTTTTTGGGGTCACACCCGGCAGCACTCAGGGATTACTCCTAGCTATCTGCTCAGAAATTGCTCTTGGCAGACATGGAGGACCATATGGGATGCCTGAATTCGAACTAACCACCTTTGGTCCTGGGCCGGCTGCTACAAGGCAAACGCCCTACCGCTATGCTATCTCTCCGGCCCCAACAAGTCATTTTTACAATTATAATTCATTTTAGTTTTGGGTAGGGGAAATTAGTCCTTGTCAATTTTGTCAATCATTTTAAGGAATTCTCTTTTATGGAGCAAGAAATATAAAGTGTAGCAAAAGAAGACTTCAAAAAGTACTAAGAGAACTGATCAACTACATGTAAAAAGGAGAACTCAGACCTCTCTTTAATGCCCTGCTCAAAAACCAAATCAAGATAAATTAGACTTTGATATTAGATATGAAATAATAAGGCACATAGAAGAAAATATAGTCAGAACACTCCAAGACACTGAAACTAAAGGTGTTTTCAAGAACGAAACACCTTTGACCAAGAGATAAAAGAGACTACATTAAATAAAGAAGTTTCTTCACCTCAAAAAATGGTAACCTGGGTACAAAAAATGTCTATAGATTTGAGAAACCCATTTTCTCACTACCCATTTCTATGATAAGGGGTTACTATCTATCTAAGTCATATAAGGCAGTGATAGAACTTAGGGAGAAAAAGTCAATTAAGTATCCTAACAAAAAATAGGGGAAAGAAATGAAAAGGCATTTCCTCAAAGGAGAAATACAGATGGCCAAAGGCACATAAAAAATGTTCCACATCATTAATCATCAGGGGAGATGCAAATCAAAGCAACAAGATATCATCTCACACCACAGACATTGGCACACAACACAAAGAACAAGAGCAATCAGTGCTGGAACAGATGTGGAGAGAAAAGGACTGTCATTCACTGCTGGTGGGAATGTCTATTGGTCCAGTCTTTTTGGAAAACAATATGGCTATTCCACAAAACAATAGAAACGGAGCTTCCATATGATCCAGCAATAACGCTCCCAGGAGTAATAGACTTCGAGCCAAAAACACAAGGCAGAAAAGTCCCCTGATTTTTTCTGTTCATCACAGCACTATTCACTGTAGCCAGAATCTAGAAACAACCCAGTATCTGAAAATAGATGAACAGTTAAAGAAACAGTATATCTACAAAAAATACTATGCAACTGTTATGAAAATGAAGTCATGAACTGAACTTATACATAGATGGATATGGAGTGTATAATGTTGAGTGAAATGAGTCAGAGGGAGAGGAATAAACAGTGAACGATCACACACATTTTAATAAATATTTAAATGAATATTTACAAAAAAGATAATATCCATAGAAGATACTATTGTATCCTATATATTATTATATATAAAGAGGAGAGCCACAAAGAGTAAGGAGTGCAATTAGGGCAGATAAGGAACCATTATG
>PVKC010045687.1:0-11372 GCA_004027635.1 Crocidura indochinensis | reverse complement strand
CAACATTGAGAGTCACCTCTTCACCCACGACTCTACCAACATTGAGGATCACTTCTATACTCAAGAATCTATCAACACTGGGTTTTACCCCTATACTGAGGACTTTGACTATACTAGGAATCACCCCTATACTGAAGATATTACTTACACCAGTGGTCACCTGTGCAGTGAGCACTTTAACTATAATGAAAGTCAAAGCCATGATGAAGGTTCTACTTACACTGGGGTTGAGCAGCACATTGAGGACTCTATTTTCACCAAGGACTCTACCTACTTTGAGGACTCTATTTACAATGAGGATCACCCCTATATTGGGGATTACCTTGACATGGGGTGCTACCCTCACTTTGAGGGCTACCTCCAGGCTGCTGACTACCCTCACTCCTCTCCTTACCTACCTGAGCGGTCCTGTTACAGCCGTAGGACACCCACCATGTCTCGGTTCTTCAAACTCATGGAGCAGCCTCCCTTCACCAGAATGTGGACCTGGTCTAGACCCTACAGGATGGATGGCAGTGAATCTTACATGGAAATCACCTATGAAATCATGATTCCCAATAGCTTAATCGGCAGTGTTATCGGGCTCAATGGTGCCAACATCACCGAGATCCGCCGCACATCTGGTGCACGGATCATAATCTCCCCATTGATGGGAAGACGTGGTATGAGGCTGGTTAGCATCACTGGTTCACCCCTCACTGTCAGACTAGCTTACCATATGGTTACTTCCAACCTGATAAATGAAAGGATCTAGAGGACTTTCGCTCAAAACCACTTTCAGAATGTTCCAACAGTCCCATATCATTGTGTCATGATCTTGTTCATGGTTTTCAATAATTAGTGTTTGTTTTGACACAATTTAGGGATCTGTTAAAAATTAAACAAGCACATTGTTCATGATTAATGGTATCTCCCTTATTTCACTTGGTAAGTTCTTCCTTATGTTTATTTTATGGGGTTCCTTGCTGTATGGATCTTGCTTATTGTTAAGTATAAGAGTGAAATGTTCTCCAATTTCTATTTAATTCTGTCAAAAATATTTTTGACAATTCGTTTAGGAGAAAGATTTCAAGTCTTCTAAGTCTTGCAGCCAGGAGCTGGGGTTCACTTCACAATTGGAGAGGGGGAACCTCACAAGTACTGAGCTTGAATTCCCACCCCTGAGTCTTATGTCAGTAGGGTAGGTGGGCTAAGTTCTCCTGTGCAGCCACGTTTGAGGAGTACAGCTCCAGACCGGAGGCTCACCACTAAGTGGGCACCTGAAAGAGTCAACAGAATCTTCTGAAAGCAGGTTCCTGGGTCCTGACCTGAGTTCCTACCTCCTTCAGTCTTAGGGGAAACCTGAGAAGTTCCTTATATAACAAACAAGCAGGTTATATTGCAGGCCACATCGACTGTAGAGCCATGTTCTAGTTCCAGAGCAGCCCTGAATCATGTTTGAACCAGGTGGTTCTGACATTTTCAAGTTTGAGAGCCACCCACAAAGGAGGGCACAGAGACTACAAAGCAAAGGTGCACAAAATTGAAGATTAAAAGTCACAGCATTAGATTTCAGCTTTCTGAATTAATTCAACACTAACTGTAACTTTTCAACACCCACTCTCTCATGCTGGGGATAGAACCCAGAGCCTCATATATGAGAGACATGTGCTTTATCACTGAGAGATTCCCTAATTCCCAAATTTTAGAAAATTCTAGAAATTTTTAAAAAAAGGCTAAGCAAAAAAAATTGCATGCACTTTTGAAAGAATATTCCTGCTACACTCCAAACAGCTACTTACAGCAGGATCTTAAGTGTTATGGTGCCAGCATCAATGGAACATTTGAGGAAACACAAAGCCAAAGTTGCCAAAGCTACTGCTTCCATAGGTCAGGGTGGAGCTTGAGCATCTGCATCTCAAACATATTCCTAGGAAGCACTGATGCTGCTGAGCCAAAAACCACACTTTGAGAATCACCATGTTTAAAGATCATTTTTTCATATGTAAAAATGAATTTTTCTCCAGGCACTGGACATCTGAGAAGTAATGTATTTTGGGTCTAATGAAATCAAGGCATTTTTGACTCCTTCTTTCTTTCCTCCTTCCCTCTTTTCTCTCCTGTTCTTTTCTTTTTTCTATTTACTTTCTTCCTCTTTCTCTCTTTTTCCTCTCTCCCTTCATTCCTTCCTTTATCCTTTTTCCTAATTCTTTTCTATTTATTTTTTCTTTCTTTCTCTTTTGCTCACTCCCTTCATTCCTTTCTTTCACTTCCTTTCTTTTTCTTTAACTTCTTCCTCTCTTTTATCTCTATTTTTCTTCTTTTCTCTCTATTTCTTTTTATCTTTCTCTCTTCCTTTCTTTTTTCTTTCTCCCTTCATTACTTTATTTCTCTTTTTAATTCTATTTCTATTTATTTATCTTCATCTCCCTTTTCTCTCATTATTCCTTTTCCTTCTTTCTCTCTCTTTTCTCTTTCTCTCTTCCTTCCTTGTCTCTCTTTATCTCTTTATTTCTCTTTCCCGAATTCAGCAGTTTTCTGGGTAATATGGCCTATAACAACAGTATCTGATTAAGTTCTCAGGCTTAACAGTTCTGGGGGCAGCAGGTCACATCCATAGGGCCTAGAGTTGAAAGAGATTGTTGCTCTCGGATCAAACTTGGGGTCTTGTACATGCAAATCATGCACCCAAATCCCTGAAACATCTCTCCAACCGCTGAAGACCATTCTTTCCCCTCTGAACCTCTCTCAGAAAGAATAAGAGCAGAAAATAAAAGTCAAAAAAGCAAACTACTTTGAGATGAGTATGAGAGAGTGCACCAGAGTCAATTCCCAAATCTCTCCTTACACATAGTATATAAAAAGGGGAACCAAGCAACAGTAAACTAGTCACTTTTCTCAAGACAGTTGTCATTAATTACTAGGTTTGGCTCACAAGCACAAGTGGGCCTGCTTTACATAGATCTCAAAACTAGGAAGCAGAAAAGTGATAGACAAACCCTGCATGATCCACCATTTGGTGGCAGTGAGAAACTCAAACCCATTCTGCAAGCAGAAAGCAGAAGCATAGTTGAGATTGGGAGTTCAGTTAGGGGAGATGAGTTAGCTCAGTGGGGAGGATTCTCAGTGGACTTGCCCTTATCTGTACATTTAATTACTCCCTATCCCAAGACCCTTTAACTTCATGGCATTGAGCACTACTGGGTTTAGCCCCAGCTCTCAAAAATCACAATAGCAAAAAATTACCCTTAAATTGTCACGACATAGTCTAATCCTAGTTGCTTTATGTTGTTTCTCTGTTCCTTCCAATAGCAAAGGGAACACAGACAAACTAAATCTGTTTTATTTGAAAATGACAGCAGGGTGGCTGGAGAGATAGAAGGGGGCGAAGGCTCGTGCATTGCACATGATGGACCTTCATTTGATCCCTGGGCAACACCAAGAGACTCCCTGAACAGAGCACCAGGAGGAGCCCCCAAATACCACCAAGTATGGACTAAGTTCCCCAAATACCACTTCCATGTACAAAGTTTGTCCAAAATGCCATGATGAGAACTTGAACTGTAACAAATCCTGCTAAAGTCCTTTGCAAGGTTTTCTGTGAAATGTGAAGAAATGGGCTAACCGTGAATATGGAGCATTTAATTCAAAGTATCAAAGATTATTTTCATTGGTAGAGGAAGAGTCTCCTCTAGGATACAAGCCATATGGACCCCCAGCCAGAACATCAAAACTGGTTGTGGCCACTATTTACTGATGCCACATTCATAAGGACTTACAGGGACCTGCATCTGTATTTTCCAACAGCACTCACCTTTATCCCATATTGTCCCCAACCATGCCGTTGCTTTCTGTTTCCACAAGCTGTCTTGCTGTGTGGGTAGCATTCAGTGAGGGAAAGACTGGAGAGGTTAGAGTGTGGGTGTTCTTTTGCAAATGTGGTATTTCAGCAACCTGGAGAAATACCAAGGCAAAAGAGATGATTCTGCAGGCAAATTTAATTACTTGTAAAGAACGAGTAATTCCAAGTCTCAGATGAGGTTCTTATCTGTTCCCTCAGTGTTTAAAAATGTTGCGTTCACTTGGAAATCTGAGCTTCAGAGGAAGAATTAGAATTTAAGTCCCTTAAAGTTTTTTTAATTAAGCAAATAGTAGTGGCTTACAAAAATCTTAAAAATAGTGGTTTGAAAATTATAAATTGCATACATTCTGCTCACCAACATCATGTTTCGCTTTTTTTCCAGGGTAACAGATTAAAAAAGCCTTCAGTCCACTTGTTCTGTATTTATTATTGTATTTAACTAAAGTAAGTTTGTGTTTTCCATCCATATACTGCCCACCTATGCTTGAAAAAGTCCTGAGACATTTTGTGCTGTCACAATGGGGTAACACAAAAGGAACTGTACTGGCATCTATTGGGTAGAGACAGGATGCTGCTACAATCCCACCATGCACAGATAAGTTCCTACTGCACTCATAAGACTGCCCTGAATGTCAAGAGTGCCACAGTGTCAAAAATTAGTTGCTAATACTTACCAGATAGTCTGGTCCTGACTGATCCCTCCAAGGCCTTCTCAAAAAATGGGCAGATTTTCCTTTCTGCATAAACTGTAGCAGCCCAGCACTGTACTCTGACAAAAGCAGCCCAAATCCACTACTCAACCTTCTCAAACTACAAGTCAACGAAATTGTTTTAGATCTGATTACTGAAATGCACAGCCACACAAAGCTGCCCAAAATCTCTATCTTACAGTAGTGTCAGCCCTGTAGTATACAGAAAAATCTGATGAGAAAAGTTAGTCAGAACAGTAACACAGAAGGCTCAACATACACCAACCACAGTCCAGAAATTCCTTAGACGCTGACTTTAGTAACACCATGGTGAGATATCATAATCATTTCAAACTGACCTGTGTTGGTCTAAGTTTTGATAATTCCATTGCCTTTGTGATATAACAAGAAATAGGAGGTAAATTTATGTCTGCATGGAACCAGGCTATGGTGGTTGGTAGGAAATTGGGGACACTAGAGAAGGAAGGTCACACTGGTGGTGGAATGATTATTATTTGAATATTATTGCCTGAAATGACAGTATTGTGAATAACTTGGTAAAATACAGTGTTAAAATAAAATTAGAAAAAAATAAAGTACTGCAGTGAGGAACCTTAACCTACAGATTTTCCACATAAATGAAAGCTTTATCTAAGAATAGCTTTCAAAAATAAGTTTTGAGAACTAAACAACTGCTTTTTCTTAGATGTTCACAGGGGGGGCATTATACTCATTTTTATCTGATAATTACCAAAATTAAAATGTTGGGAGTTGGACAAAGCAAGGCATTTTAGAGCAGGGGAATGAAAGAGGTCCCACACAATGGGGTGAGAACTAAACCCCAGGGCAGAAACTACTCTGAGCATTGTCTCAGAAAGGAAAATTCCCCTTTAGCTTTGGTGCTTGATCATTAAAAGAGGCCACACTACTAGTGACAACAAGATGGTCTCCACAAAGAGCAGATGACAATTGTATCACTTGAGGAGAAAGTTAAATTTGCTTTCCATAGACACTAGAGGAAATGGGCCCACCTGACTAGGCATGAATGAATCCTGTGCACAAAGTGGGAACTTCCTTAGGTTTTCCTCTGGCCCTGCTGAATTCCTGCGCATCTTCTGGGAATGAGTCCAGAACTGAGTGTTGGCCAACCCCACTCCAACCCTCAACACACGCACTCATATGTGAACCCTTCCTGAACTCTGCAGGGCTGTTTCCTTTTATTCTAAGGTTACAAAACAACAAAAGCTATGTGTATTTGTTCGGAAATCAATGTACATTACATTCCTTTCATGTTATGACTGCCTCCTTTTTCCCTTTATATACTCCCTTGCCTAAGATTTAAATTGTCGCACTCTTGCCAGAGATGTGTTGACCCCACATATACTGCATGTGCTATCATTTATTTCATATTTGTCCGCTTCGTGTTTTCCTGCTTATTCCAGTGGGAACTTATTTGACCCATTAAGGTTTTTGTTTAGGGACTCTAACACATCCGCAGCAGTGATACTCTGCCACACCTTCCGACAGGTAAGGGGAGAGAGGAAACCTTGCCACTGTTGGGCAAGGTGGAGGGGACTTGTCAGGTAAAGTTATTGAAGAGACTTGAGGGCAGGGCCAAACCTCAGTGACCATATCCATCATACCCACCTAGAGCTGCACTTCAGAGAAGGAACCCAGCCCCAAGTCACAGGTGACAAGGGAGGACTGAAACCTGAAGACAGAACACTCCAAGCCAAACCACGAAATGCAAAGAAATATGGGTAAACTGAGAAAGACACTAGCAACCAGGGAATTAGGGAGTACTCCTAACAAGTTTCCAAGTCCACCAAAACTCACAGACCCAATAGATGAGGACCTAAAAGCTGCAATGAAAGCCATGGCAATAGAAATCAAGGAATCCCTAGCCAACGAGTTCAAGAAATCTATAGATGAACAAATCAACCAACTCAAAGAAAAACTTCTACAGAAGATGAGAGAATCCATACACATGTAATTAAAGTAAATAAAAAACATCTTAGCAAACCATAATAGCAAAATTTCACAGTTGGAGAATCACATAGAAAAACTTGAAGAAAAACTACAAACCAAAAATGAAAGGAAGCCAATAAAAAAATAAGAGGTAAAGCATTGGAAGAAAATGTTAGGTATTTAATGAACAATAGTCAGCAGATTGTAGGAATACCCGGAGGGGCAGAAATAAGAAAAGGGAAAGAACAAATAGTGAAGGAAATAATAGCAGAGAACTTTCCCACCCTCTGGAAAGAAACTTTGGTGCAAATCCAAGAGGCAAAAAGAGTCCCTAATAAAATAGACCCTAATAACCAATACCAAGACATACTGTAATCCAAATGGCAAAACAAAACTAATGAACAAAGAGAAAAATGAACTTGTTAAAGCAATAAGGAATAAAGAAACCTCAATTACAAAGGAAGAAACATAAGTATTAAGCCAGATCTCCCATTTAAAACAATTCAAGCAAGAAGACAGTGGAATGACATATTTAAACAACTGAATGAAAGAAACTTCCAACCTAGAGCCCACTACCCAGCAAAACTCTCATTTATATGAGAGAGGGGACTAAAAATATTTAGAGACAAAAAAGAACTAGTAGTATTTGTGCAAACAAAACCAATTCCAAATGATCTACTTAGAGATGAATTACACAAACCAAATACCCAATTATAATAACAACCACCCTACACAACACAACTACACAAGAGCCCTCTCTGTCAATAATCTCCTGTACAATATCACAGCCCTTAGATGGGGCTGGATGGTTATGGGATGGATGGATGAGTTCTTTCTCCTCAGCTCAGACCACTCCTCTACCACCCTGCTCAGCCAGCAGTTCTGAGGGTTCAGGATAGCTGAGGTTAGAAAAGTCAGAGGCAGTCAGGCTTTAGGAAATATCAGCTTTATTCAGTGGATAAGGCTGAAGAATCTCCCAGCCTTCCTCAGACCCTTGTTTTCATAGACAAGAATCAGGTACCACCCTAGGGTGGAAGCAGAATACCAAGTAAGGAATAATCCAATATACTATCAGCAGGTCACACCCTAGGGTGGGGCACAATTATTGATTAGGGTAAGATCAGTAACACAACAATCCTTAAATGTCAATGAACAAAACTCTCCCATTAAAAGACACATAGTAGAGTGTTGGATTAGAAAAAAAACGGATTTCTGCTGCCTGCAAGAAACACACCTAAAAGTACAGAATGGACACAGGTTAGAATAAAAGGATGGAAAGCAAATATTGAAGCCAATGGATAACAAAAATGTGGGGACAACCATTTTCATATCAGACCAAATTGCATTCAACCTCAAAAAAGTGATCATAGACACAGAGGGTCATGACTTACTAATCAGGGGAACACTAGACAAAGAAGAACTAACTCTGGTCAACATTTATGCACCTAATGCAGAGCGAGCAAAATATGAAAGGCATTTGCTTGCAAACCTGAAGAAACATATGGAAGTAAATTTCAATGGAAGTAGATTTCAATACTCCACTATCATCAATGGATAGATCCATCAGAGAGAAAACTAGCAAAGAAATAAGAGCCCTAAATGAGAAATTAGAAGAACTAGGCCTATTGAATTTATATAGGACCTTCCACCCCCAGAAAGCAAAATACATATTCTTCTCAAGTGCACATAGAACCTTCTCTAGAATAGAGCATGTCTTAGGTTAGGAATCTAACTTGCACAAAGTCACAAATATAAGGGTTATTAGAACCAACTTATATGATCACTATGCAATAAAGATCAAGTTTAATTGTAAAAATAAGCTATGAAGAAAATCCAACATCTGGAGATTAAACAGCATGCTGGTCAATAACAGGTGGATCAAAGAGGAACTCAGGGAAGAAGTAAAAATATCCCTTGAGACAAATGATAATGAAGAGACAAATTGTCGAAATCTGTGGGAAACAGCAAAAGTATAAATTAGGGGGAAACTCATAGCAATACAGACCTATATCAGAAAAGAGGAAAACAACAGAATCAACAGTTTAAAGGGACACCTTAAGGAGCTTGAAAAACACCAGAAAAGAAACTCAAACACAATCAGAACAAGAAACAGTAAAAACAAGAACAGAAATAAACAACATAGAAACTAAGAAAACAATACAAAAAAATCAATGAAACCAGGAGTTGGTTTTTTGAAAGAATAAAAAGATAGACAAAATGCTGGCAAGACTCACCAAAAGAAAAAAAAGATGAAAATCGCAAATTAATAGGATCACAAATGAAAGGGGGGAGATTACAACAGAACTCCAAGAAATCCAACACATCATGAGGACTTGTTATGAACAACTTTACTCAGTTAGTTTAGAGAACTAAGAAGAAATTAACAAAATTTTGGAAAAATATCCTCTCCAAGACTGTATATGGAGGATGTAGAAAGCCTAAACAGGTCAATTACATCTGAGGAAATGGAAACAATAATTAAGAAACTCATCAAGAACAAAGTCTAGGTTCAGATGGTTTTACAGGTGAATTCTATCAAACATTGCGAGAAGAATTACTACCATTGATATAGAGGATCCTCCAAAACATTGAAAAGACAGGAATCCTTCCTAAAGCCTTCTAGGAAGCTAATATCACTCATTTCCAAAGACAGCAAAGACACTGCCAACAAGAAAGAAAACTACAAGACCAATCTCACTAATAAACATATGCAAAAATCCTCAACAATATCTTAGGAAACAGAGTTCAGCAATACATTAAAAATATTATACACCTTGACCAAGTGGGTTTCATCCCAAGGATGCAAGGACGACTCAACACAGCCATTCAACATCATACACCATATCAACAAAAGGAAAGACAAAAATCACATGATTATATCAATCAATGCAGAGAAGGCATTTGACAACATACAATAATCATTTGTGATTAAAACACTCAGCAAACTAGGACTGAAAGGAACCTTCTCAAGATAGTAACAGCTATCTATAAAAAAGCCCACAGCCAACATTATCCTTACTGGCGAAAAACGGAAAACATTTTCACTAAGGTCAGGAACTAGGCAAGGCTGTCCACTCTCTCCACTCTTCTTCAATATAATTTTAGAAGTCCTAACAATAGCAATCAGACAAGAGAAGTGAATCAAAGAAATCCATATAGGGGAAGAGAAAGTCAAACTATCTCTTTTTGCAGATGATATGATGATATATATTGAAAACCCTAAAGAATCCACAGTAAAACTCCTAGAAACAATTAACCAATACAGCAACGTTGGCCATACAAAGTCAATACACAAAAGACAGTAGCATTCCTCTATACACATAATGAAGTAGAAGAGAAAGAGACTGAGGAGACAATCCCATTTAAAATAGTATCCAAAACTATCAAGTGTCTAGGAATCAATCTTACAAGAGAAGTGAAGGATCCATACCATGAAAACTTCAGAACACCAGGAAGAAATTGAAGAATACCCAAGGAAATGGAAGAACATCCATCTTCATCCAATTTCATGGGTAGGTAGAATCAAAATCTTCAAAATGACTATCTTACCTAAAATTTTATACAGATTCTAAGCAATCCCCATCCAAATTCAGACATTTTAAGGACTGAGAACAATCAATTATATAATTCATCTGGAGCCACAAAAGACACATGTAAGCAAATACAAACTGAAAAATAAGAAACTGGATCTCATCTCTTTACCTAATCAGTAGCTTTACTATAAAGCCACAGTGAACAAAACAGCATGGTACTAGAACAAAGACAGAATTTCAGAGTTAGAACAGAATATCCAGAGATAAACCCCCAAATATACAGTCAACTAATAGATGACAAAATAGCCAAGAACTTGAATTAGAACAAAGATAGTCTCTTCAACAAATGGTGTTGGAAGAACTGGATAACCACCTGTAAAAATATAAACATTGATCCATAACTCACACCTTACACAAACATCAACTCAAAATGGATTAAAGGGGGCTCGAAGGTACCCTGGGCTTTCCCCCCATTCTCTACCAGGCTCCTTTGGGTGGGTCTGGGTGGGGATGCTGAACTCCCAGCCTTCAGCAACACGACGGATTTATTCCCTTTCTGGGAGCTGGGAGTTTCAGTAGCTTGGGGCTCGGCAGGCCCCTGCCATGCGGCAGGGGTCTTGCTTAACCAGGCCTATGGGGGGTGCAGGACGGGGGCGACCCCAGCACCCTGCTGCCGCCTTGCTTCAGATCTCCTCGGCTTCCCTAGCCCACAGGCCTGGGCAGGCCACCGAGGTGGGACCTTGGTGGGGCTCGAAGGTACCCTGGGCTTTTCCCCCATTCTCTTTCAAGAACTTACAAGTTTACTTGTTCAAAACCGCGCGGGGGGGATAGCCCCCGCGCGCACAGTACATATTAATAATTTATCCCATTTTTGAATGTATGTATTGTGTATGTAGAAATTCCATCTGTATTCTGCACTACTCCCCATTTACCCTTCTTCAAATTCTGTACTGTAGATTCCCCAACTATTTCAAAAGACATAAGATGTACACATATGGCTTTGAATATTTTACATCTTTTTTCGTTCACAGCTAACTTTTACTAAATATTCTCTTAAATAATGAATATTTTCCCACTTTTTATCTATTCTTCTCTTTGTGAACTTTTCAACAAGATTTATCGGTGAATAAATCCCTCAGTTTAATTCTTATGTTTATCCATGTCATGGGGAGTTTTATACATGTTTTTGCATCCCCCATATGGGCTTCTAAAGCCATGTGGCGTTGTTCCTTGTTTACATTGGCACATCAAAATGAAAAATACCTACACACAAATAAATTCTTATGTAATAGAGATTGGAACACCCAAATCTTGTAGTGAAATGGGACCTTACACCCTGAA
>PVKC010045686.1:0-11352 GCA_004027635.1 Crocidura indochinensis | reverse complement strand
AAATAGCTCCTGGCAGGCACGGGGGACCATATGGGACACCGGGATTCGAACCAACCACCTTTGGTCCTGGATCAGCTGCTTGCTATCTCTCTGGGCCCTGGTCTGGATTATTTCTTGTGTGTCCCTGATTCAGACTTGTTCACCTGGGCTTAGAGATACAGTGCGTGGGGTGATTTTACAGGGCACAGCTGAGTGTAACCCAAAACCACCCCCCAAAATGCACTCTGCCCATTGAACTCTTTGATCCCATGGAAGAAACACTTTAGAGTGATTTAAAGATATGTTTGCATGTATATGTAACATAATTTTATGTGAATATAAATATATAATATAGTTTGTGTGTGTGTGTGTGTGTGTGTGTGTGTGTGTGTGTGTGTGTATTTGGAGGGGGGGGTCATACCTGACAGTGTTCAGAGCTTTTTCTTGGCTCTTCTGTCAGGCATCACTCCTGGTGGAGGCTCAAGGGACCATCTGTGGTGGTGGGTTATGTGTGAAACCAAGGTTCAAGGCATGCAAGACAAATATATATCTGCTGCACTCTCTCCAGTAAATACCTATCATCTCTCTATCTTTTTTTTTTTTTTTTGATTTTGGGTCACACTCCTGGCTCTGCACTCAGAAATCGCTCCTGGCAGATACAGGGGACCATATGGGATGCTGGGATTCAAACCACTGTCCTTCTGCATGCAAGGCAAACTCCCTGGCTCCATGCTATCTTTTCGGCCCCCTATCTATCATTAAAGAGAAATTTCCCAATCATGCTTACACACAGTAGGACAGCAGCCTAGGGAGGGACATGAGGTATGTTAGGGATCAAACTTGGGCTTGCACAGCACTTGCCTCACCCCTTTGAGCTGTTTCTGGGGTCTTGTGTTTTAGGAGGAAACACAGCATAGGTTGGGACCAGGCAGAGCTGTTGAGTGCATAGGGAAATTAGAGAATCTCTAGCATGGGCTATGCTGCGTCTAGGTCAGATAAAATAAGGGAGATTAGATTAAAAAAAAGAAGACTGGCAGAAATCAAGGAATTTTCTTTTGTAAGCTCGGACAATATGAGCTTTATTATGCAAGTTAAGGGAGTCCATAGAGTTTTGAAACTGCCATTCGTGGTCAGGCTGTATTTTAACGAAGAACCCCAAGGAGGACTACCACCTAGGGGCTACCTCCTAGCTCCTAGCTTCTAGCGATAGTTGGGCAATCTGGCCAGAATTCCCTGGTCCCGGTGAATTTAGGCAGGGCAGAAAGAACTGGCCCATGGAGTGCTAGAGAGACTTCTTAGTTGTTTTGGGGCCGCACCCGCCTGTGCTCAAGAGTTACTCCTGGCTCTGCGGCAGGCTTGGGGGACCATATGTGATGCCGGGGACTGAACCCCGGGTCATCCTGGGTCGGCTGCTTGCAAGGCAAACGCCCTACCGCTGTGCCCTCGCTCCGGCCCCTAGAGAAAGACTCAGACTCTTTAGGAACCAGACTTTTATTCTGGGCCTGCGGATGAGCGAGGCAGACGGGCGTCCAGAAGGTGGCGCGAGCCGGCCCCCGAGAGAGCGTCCACCCTGCGTGGGGTACGCTCGCCGCACCCGCCCGCCAAGAATTGATGGCCCGGAGCCGGATGCAGCTGTGCACAGCTGAATATGCAAATTTATGCAAATGAGCGCGGCTCAGGCCCGGGCTCGGTGGGCTGCAGCGGCGCAGGGCGGGGGAGAGGAGGAATGGTGTGCAACAGCCCCCTCCCCATCTCCCCCGCTCCCCCAGAGGGGCTCAGAGCCTGCGGGGCGCATCTTCCCCGCTCTATGGTCTGGAGAGCAACAGAACGTCAGGTCCCTGTTCCTGTCCCTGTCCTCAGTGACCTCGCTCACCCTCCACTCCCGTAGAGGCGCATCCAACTTGCCCTGGGCACCCCGCTTTTCCGAGCTCCCCTGCTGATGCCCTGAAGGAGCCTGAAGTGGGGTTGTTGGGGGAGGCTCTGCAAATCCCACTGCAACTCGTTTGTTTGTTTTTTGATTTTGGGGCTACACCCGGTGACACTCAGGGGTTCCTCCTGGCCCTGCGCTCAGAAATCGCTCCTGGCCTGGGGAACTAGATGGGATGCCGGGGATCGAACCCAGATCCAATCCTGGGTCAGCTGCGTGCAAAGCAAATGTCCCACCACTGCGCCATCGCTCTGGTCCCCCCACTGCAATTCAGTCAGAGAATTCTCTCTCCCCGCTCCCTCCAGGAAAGGGGAGGTCGGAGGCCTTCATGCATCCTCCTTTCGTTGCAACCCGCCCATCCGCTGTGCCTCCCCAAAAGTCCCACTAGAAGTCTAACCGCAGTCGTGCTTGCTGCTTCTATTGGGAAGAAATGGGGGAGAGGACAGTCTCTGAAGTGTCCCTCTGGGAATGGAGAGAGGGATTGAGGGGCTCCAGAGAGCAACCGCCGCCCCTCCCGGCCTCCGGTCTCTGAACCTGATTAGAAGGAGCCTGGGCAGAGAGAACCGGCCCGTCCACCACTGGCCCCGGCTTTCCTCGCCGGTTCTTTCCCGAACTGCCACCAGGGGTCTTCCTTGAGCCAGGAATGGGACATCTCCTCAGGGCCCGAGCTTGATGGGACAGGGGTCATCTTGGAGGACAGCAGGTCCCGGAGAAAAGGAGCCGGCCACTTCCTTCCTCTGCTCTTGCCCGACCTCCTGCAGTTGGGCCACCCTAGGCTGGCATCTGGTCACCCCAGCCTAGATGCCCTCTCCTGCATTGAAGCAGGAAGGTTGAGGTGGGTTCAATATATATATATATATATATATATATATATATATATATATATATATATATATATATATATATATATATATTGGTTTGATGCTCAGGTGTTACTCCTGGCTATGCGTTCAGAAATCGATCCTGACGCTAGCACTTGTAAGGCAGACACCTTACCTCTAGCGCCACCTTCCCGGCCCCAGGTTCAATTTTTTTTGGGGGGGGTCACACCCGGCAGCGCTCAGGAATTATTCCTGGCTATCTGCTCAGAAATAGCTCCTGGCAGGCACGGGGGACCATATGGGACACCGGGATTCGAACCAATCACCTTAGGTCCTGGATAGGCTGCTTGCAAGGCAAACACCGCTGTGCTATCTCTCCGGGCCCAGGTTCAATTTTTAAGAGACCTTTAAGCATAGAGCACGCGGTATTCTGTTCAAGATCTAAGGAAGGGTCAAGATGACCTAAAGGCACCAAAGGAGGCATTGCAGCTGCCGACCAGAGAAACTGAGGCAATCTATGGGGGTCCAGGATTGTGGGACATGAATATCTTTGCTGGGACATCAGGGAACATGAAGGGGATGTTGAAGGCAGGGGATCAGAAAACAGCCTTGGATGACCTTGAGGGGAAAGGCTGGGACATGAGTTGTCAGCATGGAAAGGGTCCAACTTGTTCAGCGAATAGAAAGAAAGTCAAGCACCTACTTTCTCGCAGATGGAAAGACTGTGAGGTTTGGCTGAGGCTACAGCAGGAGGAAGAAGTGGTCAGACACCATGAAGGACTTCCCGTTGGCGTCAGACTTGCAGGATGACGTGAGGGAATGGGATGTTATGGGGGTAAAGGGGACAGAAGGTGAATTTTTTATTTTATTTTTTTTGGTTTTCGGGTCACATCCAGCGGTGGTCAGGGGTTACTCCTGGCTCTGCACTCAGAAATTGCTCCTGCAGCCATGGAGACTATATGGAATGCTGGGATTCGGTCAGTTGCATGTAAGGCAAATGCCCTACCACTGTGCTATCTCTCTGGCCCCACAAGGTGAATTACTATCTGCTGTAGCTTCACCATGGAACCAAGTCAGTGGTGAGGGTTGGGGAGGTCGAGCGGACCAAGAGAATGGTTACACAATGAGCAGAACACTATGCAGAGGAGACCACTCTTACCCCATCCCTGGGGCTGTGGAGCTGGTGGAATAGGCAGCAGCGGACCAGGTACACTTTGATGGAGGTCTGGGTGACTCTCTCACACTGGGACTTGACAGGGACCCTCCCCAGTGAACCAGGTTAGTCTACTAGAGATAGCCTGGAGTGGGGGGATGGCGGCAAGAGGAAGTGTGGATTAAGTCTTGTACTAACTATCCCATGACCTTGCATAACAACTGTGACTAGTTATGCAACCAGGTTTAAAGTTTCTATATCTGGGCCAGACAGATAGTACAGCAGGTAGGGTTCTTGCCTTGCACAAGGCTGACCGGGTTCGATCACTGGCATCCCATGTGATCCCAGGGATCATCCAAGTTCTCCAAAGAGTGATTCCTGAACACTCTCTGTTGTAGCCCCACCCCCAAAAGCTTCTACTTCCTCTTACTTGAAATAGGAGTGTATTTCAATTGGCATTGTTCACTTTCCGTGCGGTCAAAAGGAGTGAAATTAAGCAAACATTTTTGTTTTGTGCAAAGTGAGCGAGTGGAGCAATAGCACAGTGGTTGGGCCCTTGCCTTGCACGAGGTAGATTCACGTTCTAACCCTAGCATCCCATATGGTCCCTTGAACTCCACGAGGAGTGAACCTTGAACACAGAGCCAGGGATAACCCCTGAATATCTCCGTGTGTTCCCAAAACAAAAAATGTTAGAGGAGTTAGAATCTACAGTCCCCCGTGTGCATACCCATATTCATCCACACTTAAGACTTAGAGCGGGTGAAGTCCGGGTTTCCTGGAGCCAACTCTAGGGAACCAGGAGTCAGAGATACTAGAAACTGATCCCAAAAATGTATCCAATGTTTCTTAGAACTGGCTGTCCCAGATATAGGATTTGATTATCCGCGGGGAACATCGCGGAAAGCCTGGCTAGATTCTGGATGCAGCCCAAAGGGCAAACCTGGCTCAGCCACCTAGGTAGGATGCTTTCATCCTCCACTGTGTGCGCGGCGCTAGACGTCCAGCAGAGGGCGCCCGGACCCGCGTGGTTAGGCCGCTTTAACCCTCTCCAGGTTCGACCCGCCTCTCGCGCGCCCTCTGCTGGCGTTTAGAGGTAACGCACGCTGCTCTCCCCACTGGACCACCAAAGGGGTGGGCTTCTGCCTATCTCTGTTCTTCTGGTCACGTCCCCCTTGCACCCCCTCCACGCCCTCTCCCGCAAGCTGCACTTAGCCCAGACGTGCCGACGCTCCAGCCAGGCCTGTCTCTGACTCTCCTGCTCCCCAGCTTTGTGGGGGGGAGGGTCCAGCTCCTCCCCATCCTTCAGAAGTGTGACTGGATCAAAGTCCTAGATTTCCCGCCCCTCTCTGCACCCAAGCTGGACAGAGGGAGGTGGGTAGGGAGGAAAATTCCTGCTTGGAGTCATTCTCTTTATTATATCCAAGTCCACGGAGGCTTGAAATCCAACCTGCCTGCTCCAGTTCCCTTGCTGCCATCTGGTCCCAACCTGCCAGTCTTCTAGGATCTCTGAGCTTGGTGGAACTTCAGCTTTCCGATTCCCCCCACCCCACCCCATATTTCTCCTTTCCAGAACGATCCACAGTATCCTTCTCAAACCCAAGTCAGTATGTATGTAGCTCCCACTGCCTAGAAGCTAAAGTTTGGATCCTCACTGGGTCATTTCTGATTTCCTTCCCTTCCCCCCTGCTTAGCATTTACCAGATCCAGCCTGCTTTTGCAGATCTGAAAGATGCATCTTCTGCCTTATCTTGGCAAATTCCTGTTTCTTCCTCTGGGCTTAATTCAAATGTCCTTTCTCTGGGACTTTCTCTCCTCTGGCATCCTCAGACAGGATGTTTCTATGTTCTTTAGGACTTTGTGTACATCTCTTTTTTGTTGTTTTGTTTTAGTTTTGGGGCCACACTCGACAGTGCTCAGGGGTTACTCCTGGCTCTGCACTCAGAAATTGCCCTTGACTGGGCCGAAGAGATAGCATGGAGGTAGGGGGTTTGCCTTGCATGCAGAAGGATGGTGGTTTGAATCCCAGCGTCCCATATGGTTCCCCGAGCCTGCCAGGAGCAACCCCTGAGTGTGACCCAAACAACAACAACAAGAAGAAATTGTCCTTGGCAGACTCGGAGGATTACATGGGATGCCAGGAATCGAACCTTGGTCTGTACAGGGTTGGCCGCATGCAAGGCAAGCACCCCACAGCTGTGCTATCACCCTGGCCCTATACATACCTCTTTTTAATGGTACACCAGGGGCTTTGATCCTCCTCCCCCAGTGCACTTGTATGTGGAATGACTAGATCTTCTGCTCTGTTTGTTTGGGAGCACACCCATCAGTGCTCAGGACTTACTCCTGGTTCTGTGCTCAGGAATCTCTTCTGGTAGTGCCTGGGGGACCAGATGTGATCCTGGGGTCTGAACTGGGGTCAGCTGTGTGCATGAAAAGCTTCTTAACCCTTGCACTATCCAGATCTACATCTGTTTCTTATTCCTGCCTGTACACCCTGGCAAACCCAGATAGGCTCACTGGTGCCTTGCTTCAGGCGAGGAGAATAGTGTCTGGCATCTGCCTTTTGGTCTGGAACGTGGCAGAGACAGCTCTGCCTGTTTAAAGGCTGATAGGACATGTCAGTCATCTTGGGGCCTCCCTTGCCACCCCCTGGAGACCTGCTGCCCCCTCTTTCTCTATTCCTCTATGTAGAGAGGTGGAATGAATGTGCTTAGGCCCTTTGGATTCTGGAGAACCTAAATCTCTCTCTCTCTCTCTCTCTCTCTCTCTCTCTCTCTTTTTGAGAACCTAACTCTAAATTCTGTGCAGCAAGCTATTTCTCAGGAGTCCAGAAATAAGTAAGTGGTAGGGGAGAGACATCTTTCCTTCTGGGGAATCCTGCATTCTAATTCTCAACCCCACCCTGAAGTCATTTTGCCCCCACCTCAGAACTCACCTGGTCCTTGCTTGACTAGCCTGGGGCTTGGGGGCAAAATCATAAATTTGGGAGACAAGAGGAGAGATAAGGATCATTTGTTGAAAATGGTGTCATCCATCATTCCCTGGCAAGAACACATCTAAGAATTCCCCAAGCCCCGGGCTCAGCTTCCACCCCTCAAAGTCCCTGTTAGGTTCCTGCCTCCCTCCCCAGAGAAAGTGTACCCCACTTTCTCTATTGTCAGACCAGTTCCTCAGGAGTTGATGAGCTTGTTCGAGCCCTTCCCATATACATTCTTAGGAAGACTTTAGGTCCTTTCTTCTCACCTTTGGGGGGTGTCTCAGGATGGAGCCCCCCTTCTTAATGAGCACATTTCTGAAAGAGCCTGGAGGGGAGATTCCCAAACTCCTAGCAGTGGAGTTTCAGGCTGGGGATGAACAGATAAATAATGGCTTGCCAAATTAATTAATTATTTTATTAGCCTGAGTAATTATTAATCAGGTCATTAATCACACAGCTGTGCACCATGAATAGTAATGGGGTGGTGGTGGGGAGCAGGGGAAGGCCTCCAAGGTACTGTCTGGTTGATCTTTTGGTCTAAGGAAGACTTGGGGAAATAGAGGTTTACCCGCTCCCCTTGACCCACATATTTTGCCTAGACAATTCAGTAGAGAAAGGGGTTTTTCCAGATCCTGTGCAAGGCTATATGCCAACCTTATTCTTCCTTTGAGCTCAGAATTCAGAAGCAAGCAGGACCTAAGGACAAGCAGACAGACACAGACAGAGGAGAAGGAAAATAAAGGGAACTTGCTGTTGTCAGTGTATTTGTGAGCACGAGTTTGTGAGAATGCATGTGTAAGTATGTGTCTGTGTGAGTCTAAATGTAAGTGTGCGTGTTTGAGTATATGTGTGAGTGATTGAGTTTGAGCATATGTAAAAATGTGTCAGCGTGTGTGAGAGTGCATACATGTGCATATG
This sequence comes from Crocidura indochinensis, assembly GCA_004027635.1. NCBI lineage: Eukaryota > Metazoa > Chordata > Mammalia > Eulipotyphla > Soricidae > Crocidura > Crocidura indochinensis. Next base: position 3,574 of record PVKC010045686.1, on the reverse strand, counting down.
TGTGAGAGATAAGGGCAGAACCTAATAGGGAGAGAAACAGAGGTGAGCTGGTCCTAAGGTGCCAGACGTCCCTGCAGTTGCTCAGACTGTCATTTGATATCAGAGTGATACAGACTGGGCTGGACTCGGATTTTTGCCTTTGAACTTGATGCTACTGATATAGGATATAGATGACAGCCGAGATAAGGAGGGAGAGGGATGGGAGAGGGAGAGCAAGGCAAGCAGGTCAGGAGAGGGAAAAGGGCTAGAACTGGCCAGTTGCAGTATTCTCTGTTTTGGGGGTGGCTGAGGAGTCCCTCTGTGCCCCAATAACTCAATTCTGTCAGCTTGAGCCTTCTGTATTCAGAGAGCAGGGGTGAAATGAGGATAAAAAGAGCAGGTGAATGAGTTGGAAAGACAGCACAGGGTTGGGTTGGGTGCTGGCCTGGCATCTGGCACATCCTGATTGGATCCCAGGATGCATATGGTTCCCGAGTATTGTTGGAGCCCCATGCGTCACCCCTGGGTGGCCTGGTATCCCCAACATTGCATGAACCCAGGGAAAACGGAAACCCTCTGAACCACCAGTATAATTGGTCAAGAATTGCTGGGAGGGGCCCAGGTTCCTGAGCATGACATAGGATAGCCCTGCTCCCCCAAAAAGAGTAGTTGAAGTGCTGACCAACTGTACTCACCCTCGATATGCATTGTGTGGGGCTCCCTGCCAGCCCTCTTGCTGGTTCACCAGGACACCGTGTCCTTGTGTCCTCGTGGGGTGCCACCCCTTATGTCTCTGCCAACTCCACCCTTGGCAGATGCTTCCTGGCCACTTGGTGAACAGTGAGGAAGCATTCCAGGTTGGGGGGGGCACTGATGGAGTGCCCTCTTTATTTACAGGGACTCCGGTTCTGTTTATGAGCTTTTGGGGGTCAGCTTCATTCTTGCACTCCAGTCCTGTTCACAGTTCACAGGCTCAGTGTTTATTCCTCCTGAATGCAGGCCCTGCTCCATAAGCCTCCCTCTGAGGGGGCCAGGGTATGGTGGGGGCTCCCAGGCTCAGGCCCACCTGAGTAGAACTCGGCTTTTGAAGGACCTAGTTCCCACACCCTGGCCTGTGGAGCACCCCTGCTCAGTATCTCCACCAGCAAAGTGCAGGGGTCAGGCAGGGTCAGGCGCAGGGGCAGTTTCTGACAAGACAGAGCCTGTTGGGACATAAACACAAATACAAGGCCTGTAAGCCCGGCTCTTGTTTGGAATTTTTGACAGCTGGAGCAGGGACATGGGGGGGTGCACTAAGAGGGAGGAAAAGGCCCTGGAGAGGGAGAGTAGGGGGACAGGAGGCTCAGAAAGAGGGCCTGAAGCTCTCAGCCTCTGATATTAATTACTTCAATAAGTCTTTATTGCCAATGACTCTGAGGACAATCTGGCATTGAGCTCCTGAGATTTGTTCCTCTTTTTTGTTAGTTATCTATTTTTTTTTTTTGTTTTGTTTTTGGGTCACACCCGGCAGTGCTCAGGGGTTACTCCTGGCTCCATGCTCAGAAATTGCTCCTGGCAGGCACGGGGGACCATATGGGGCACCGGGATTCGAACCGATGACCTTTTGCATGAAAGGCAAACGCCTTACCTCCATGCTATCTCCCGGGCCCCTCTATTTTGGTTTTTTATTTTAAAGTTTACTAATTTTATTTGGGACCACATCCAGGAGAGCTCAGGGTCTATTCTTGGCTCTGTGCTCAGAGGTGACCCCTGGTGGCACTTAGGGGAACCATATGTGGAGCTGGGAATTCAAACCAGGTGGGTGAGATGCAAGGCAAGCACAAACCTCTGCCCTATCTCTCTGCCCCACTTTAGTTTTGGAGTTGTATCCAGCAGTGCTCAGGGCACATTCTTAGCTCAGGGACCACCCCCAGAAGTGCTCAAGGGGTTGTGCAGTGTTAGGGATAAAGACCAGGCCTTCAGCATACAAGGTATATGCTCCAGCCCATAATGCTACTTTGCCAGTCCCTGACCTACCTACCATATATTTTACTTTTTTAGGTCACATCTGGTGGTATTCAGAGCTTACTCTTGACTCTTTGGTCAGGTATCACTCCTGGTGAGCTCAAGAGACCAAATAGGTTACCATTATAGGTCAGTTGCATGCAAGGCAAGTGCCTTATCCACTGTACTATCTTTCCAATCCCTTGATCTACCTTCTTTGTGTTTGGTTTTGGTCTATATCTGACAGTGCTTAGGTCTTGCTCCTAACTCTGTGCTCAGAGATCACTCCTGGTAAGGCTCAAGGGACCATATGGTGTACTGGGGATTGAACCTGGGTCAGGTTGCATGAAAAGCAAGCAACCTGCCTGCCATTTTATCATCTCTCTGTCTGCCTCTGCCTCTGCCTCTGTCTCTGTCTTTGTCTTTGGGTTACACTCCTGGCTCTACACTCAGAAATCGACCGACCCTGGCAGGCTCGGGGGACCATATAGGATGTCAGGATTCAAACCACCATTCGTCCTGTATTGGCTGCGTGCAAGGCAAATGCCTTACCACTGTGCTATCTCTCTGGCCCTTGACCTACCTTCTTTTTTTTTTTTGTTTTGTTTTTAGGGCCACACCCAATGACACTCAGGGGTTACTCCTGGCTATGCGCTCAGAAGTGGCTCCTGGCTTGGGGGACCATATGGGAAACCGGGGGATCGAACTGCAGTCCGTCCTAGGCTAGCACAGGCAAGGCAGGCACCTTACCTCCAGCACCACCGCCCGGCCCCTTGACCTACCTTCTTATAAAGAAGGTCTGGGAAGGTGCTTTACAAAGGAGAGCCCCAGTTTTGATCTCTATCATCTCACCATCCCTCAAGCACACTAAGAGAAGCTAACTACAGCAATGTTGGGTTTTGCCCCCCCCCTCAAAAGGACACCAGGTGCTAAGGGGGAATCCAGAGGTGCCTAGGTAGGCGATGGGAATGTCTGAATTCTTAGCACCATGGGGTTTACCTTACCCTGGTACTTGCTCTTTGCTTGATGCCACCAGTCCTCTGTGGGGGACTGAAGGGTGAGAGTGAAGGCAGCCTGGCCCCCCTCTCTCATTCTCCCCGAGAACTCTTCATCTCCAGCCAGGTTATGAGTGTTAAGCTGAGTAATGAGTGTTACATGGAAGACACTCGCGGGAACCAGCTCCAACTCTGCTGGAGTTTTTATCTTGCCTGCAGTCAGTTAACTTCCCTTTATCCTCGGTATGTGGGGAATCTGCCCTCCAGAGTGCTCCCTTTTTTCTCTTCTTTCTTTGGGGGCATCCCAGACATTCCTCCATTTTTTTTTGGGAATATCCACAATGTTCAGTACTTACTCTTGGATCTGCACTTAGGAAACATCCTGATAGTGCTCAGTGGGCTATATGGGATGCTGGGGATCGAACCCAAATTAACCACATGCAAGGCAAGTGCCTGTTTCATTAAACTGTTGCTCAGACCTTGACATATCTTCTTAAACTCACTCTAGTCCCAGTGTGGGTGGGGCAGGGTGAGATTTCCAAAAGGAGGGATTTCCAGAACCAGACCAATTTTTCTGTGTCATGAGTAGATAGACTCTTTGCCAACACTTCTCTGCA
>PVKC010045685.1:0-11385 GCA_004027635.1 Crocidura indochinensis | reverse complement strand
AAAAAAAAAAGAAAAAAATTCTGGCAAACAGGATCCAATGCCTCATCAAGAAGGTCATTCACCATGACCAAGTAGGTTTCATCCCAGGAATGCAAGGAAATCAATCAACATAATACACCATATCAACAAAAAGAAAAATAAAAACCTTATGATCATATAATTGGATGCAGAGAAAGCATTTTATAAGGTCCAACACCCATTCTTGATGAAAAACTCTCATCTAGATGGGAATAGAAGGAACTTTTCTTAATATAGTAGAGGCAATCTACCACAAGTCAAAGGCAAATATTATTCTTAATGGAGATAAACTAAAATCCTTTCCTCTAAAATCCGGTACAAGACAAGGATGCCCTCTCTCATCACTCCTATTTAACATAATGCTGAAAGTTCTTGCCATAGTGATTAGGCAAGAAAAAGGTATCAAGGGCATCCAGATAGGAAAGGAAGAAGTCAAGATCTCACTGTTTGACATGATACTATATTTAGAAAACCCTAAAGACTCTAACAAAAAACTTCTTGAAACAATAGACTCATATAGCAAAGTGGCAGGCTACAAAATTAACACACAAAAATCAATGGCCTTCTTAAACATCAATAATGATAGAGGAGAAATGGATATCAAAAAAATCAATCCCATTTACATTAGTGCCAAAAATTTCAAATATCTTGGAGTCAACATAACTAAAGATGTGAAGGACTTATAGAAATAAAGCTACAAGGGGCCCGGGAGATAGCATGGAGGTAAGGCGTTTGCCTTTCATGCAAAAGGTCATCGGTTCGAATCCCGGTGCCCCATATGGTCCCCCATGCCTGCCAGGAGCAATTTCTGAGCATGGAGCCAGGAGTAACCCCTGAGCACTGCCGGGTGTGACCCAAAAACAAAAACAAAAACAAAAACAAAAAACTAAGAAATAAAACTACAAAACCCTGCTTCAAGAAATAAAAGAGGATACACAGAAATGGAGGCATATATTCTGCTAATGAATCGAGAGGATTGATATCATTAAAATGGCAATACTCCCTAAGGCATTGTACAGATTTAATGTAATTCTTCTAAGGATATTCATAACATTCTTCAAAGAAGTGGATCAAACAGTCCTGAAATTCATCTGGAACAATAAACATCAAGAATAGCTAGAGCATGGGGCCCAGGAGATAGCATGGAGGTAAGGCGTTTGCCTTTCATGCAAAAAGTTCGAATCCCTGTGCCCCATATGGCCCCCCGTGGCTCCCAGGAGCAATTTCTGAGCATGAGGCCAGGAGTAACCCCTGAGCACTGCCGGGTGTGACCCCGAAACAAAAAAAAACAAAACAAAAACAAAACAAAAAAAAGAATAGTTAGAGCAACCCTTGGGAAAAGGAATGTGGGAGGCATCACTTTTTTCAACATTAAATTGTATTACAATATTGTTATATGAAAGGTCTGCCTGTTGTTCCACTTAGGACCTGTGGGGGTGCTGTTGATAGAGGAATAAAGAGTGTGGTGGTGGGGAGCGAGGTGCTTGGGAGATTTATGAGGAACAACAGCATTATAAAGCAATAGTCATTAAAACAGAATAGTATTGGAATAAAGACAGACCCTCAGATCAGCAGAATAGACTGGAGTATTCAGAGAATGCTCCCCAGATATACAATCAATTAATCCTTGATAAAGGTACAAGAAATGTAAAATGGAGCAAGGAAAGTCTCTTCAACAAATGGTGTTGGCACAATTGGTCAGCTACTTGCAGAAAACGAACTCAGACCTCCAGCTACCAGGTACCAAGGTCAATGGATTAAATGGATTAAAGACCTTGATATCAGACCTGAAACCATAAGGTATATATCTAGAACATAGGTAAACACTCCAAGGCATTGAAATTAAAGGCATCTTCAAGGAAGAAACAGCATTCTCCAAAAAAGTCAAAGCAGAGATACACAAATGGGACTATATTAAGCTGAGAAGCTTCTGCACCTCAAAGGAAATAATGCCTAGGATACAAAACCAACCACAGAATGGGAGAAGCTATTCACCTAATACCTATCAGATAAGGGGCTAATATCTAAGATATATAAGGTACTGACAGAACTTAACAAGAAAAAACATCTAATCCCATCAAAATATGGGGAGAAGAAATGAACAGCTACTTTCTGAATGAAGAAATACGAATGGCCAAAAGGCACATGAAAAGATCTCCACATCACTAATCATCAGGGAGATGCAAATCAGAACAGCACAGAGACTGGCACACATCACAAAGAACAAGAACAACAACTGTCGGTGGGGATGTGAGGAGAAAGGAACTCTCATTCATTGCTGGTAGGAATGCTATCTAGGCCAGCCCTTATGGAAAACAATATGGAGATTCCTCAAAAAACTGGAAATTGAGCTCCCATTTGACTCAGCTATACCACTCCTAGGGATATACCCTAGGAACACAAAAAATACAATACAAAATCCTTTCCTCACACCTATTTTCATCGTAGTACTATTTACAATAGCCATACTCTGGAAACAACCAAGATGCCCTTCAACAGAAGAATGGCTAAAGAAACTGCACAATGGAATATTATGCAGTTGTCAGGAGAGATGAAGTCTTGAAATTTTCCTATACATGGATGTACATGGAATCTATTATGCTGAGTGAAATAAATCAGAGGGAGAGAGAGACACAGAATAGTCTCACTCATCTATGGGTTTTAAGAAAAATTAAAGACATTGAAAAATTCCCAGAGATGAGGGCCAGAAGGATCAGCTTAAGATAGGAAGCTCACCACAAAGAGTGGTGAATGCAGTTAGACAAATAACTATGCTGAGAACTATCATAACAATGTCAGTGAACAAGTGATATAGAAAGCCTGTCTTGAATACAGGTGGGTAGGTGGGAGAGAGGAGAGACATTGAGTGATATTGCTGGGTCTTATGGGAGCTCAATGTTCAGTTTTTGTTAAGGAATATCATATTGTTTTTCAGAAAGGTTGGATTAGGGCTGGAGAGATAGTACAGTGGTAGGGTGTTTGCCTTGCACTCAGCCAACCTGGGACAGACCCAGGTTCAATTTCTGGCATTCAATCTGGTCTTCTGAAACTGCCAGGAGTAATTTTTTTTTTTTTTTTGGTTTTTGGGCCACACCCAGTGATGCTCAGGGGTTACTCCTGGCTATGCGCTCAGAAGTCGCCCCTGGCCTGGGGGACCATATGGGGCACAGGGGATCTAACCGCGGCCCGTCCAAGGCTAGCGCGGTAAGGCAGGCACCTTACCTCCAGTGCCACTGCCGGGCCCCAGGAGTAATTTCTGAGTGCAGAGCCAGGAGTAACCTCTGAGTACCACTGGGTGTGTCCCCCACCCCCCCAAAAAAGGGCTGGACTAAGACCGCATTCCCACCAGCAGTGAATGAAAGTACCTTTTTCCCCACATCTAAGCCAGCCGTGGTTGTTTTTGTTCTTTGTGAAGAGTGCCAGTCTGTAGCATGAGATGATATCTCATTGTTGTTTTATTTGCATCTCCCTAATGATTAGTGATGTGGAGCATTTTTTTCATGTGCCTTTTTGTCATCTATTCCTTCTTTGAGAAATGTCTGTTCATTTCTTCTCCCCATTTTTTGAAGGGGTTAGATTTTTTTTCTTGTTAAGTTCTGTCAGTACCTTGTATATCTTAGATATGAGCCCTTTATCTGATGGGTATTGGGTGAATAGTTTCTCTCATTCTATGGGTGATCTTTTTACCCTAGTCATTGTTTCCTTTGAATTGCAGAAGCTTTGTAGTTTAAGCTAATCCCATGTGTTTATTCATGTGTTTCCACTTGTTTGGACAGTGGCATTTTCTCCTTGAAGATGCCTTTAGTTTTAATGTCATGGAATGTTTCGCCTATGTTTTCATCTATATACCTTAATAGTTTCAGGTCTGATATCAAGGTCTTTAATCCATTTGAATTTGTTCTTTATACATGATGTTAGAGGTCTGAGTATGCATTTTTGCATGTGGCTGTCCAGTTGTCCCAAAATCACTTGTTAAAGAGGCTTTCCTTGCACCATTTTGCATTTCTTGCTCCTTTATCAAATATTAATTGATTGTAAGTCTGAACTAGAGGCTTGAATATTCTTTGAATATTCAAGTCTATTCCATTGGTGTGAGGGTCTCTCATTATTCCAGTACTATGCTGTTTTAATGATTATTGCTTTGTAGTACAATTAAAAGTTGGGGAAAGTGATGCCTACATTTTTTTTTCCATCAGGGTTGCTATTCTTGGCTGTTTATTGTTCCAGTTGAATTTTAGGAATTTCAGGAGTGTGTGATCCACTTCTTTGAAGACTGTCATGGGTATCCTTAGAAGGATTACATTAATTTTTTTTGTTTGTTTGTTTTTGTGTTTTTTTTTTTTTTTTTTTGGTTTTTGGGCCACACCTGGTGACGCTCAGGGGTTACTCCTGGCTATTCGCTCAGAAGTCGCTCCTGGCAGGCACGGGGGACCATATGGCGAACCGGGGGCTCGAACCGCGGTCTGTCCTAGGTTAGCGCAGGCACCTTACCTCCAGCGCCACCGCCCGGCCCCTGGATTACATTAATTTTGTACAATGCTTTCTGAACTATTGCCATTTTAGTGATGCTAATCCTCCAAATATTACTTTGTTTTTAAACACTGTGGTTCAGATAGTTGCTCATAATACATTTGTTCTGCTATTTCATTCTATGTTCCAGCATCAATTCCCTCACCAGTATCAACTTCCTTCCATTATGATCTCTAGATTCCCATCCACTTGTTAGGTATGGAATATATTTAAAATTTCTTGTTTACATGGAAGAAATAATGAAATTATTTTTAATAAGCAAAAGAAAATTTGTCAAAATTAAATTCCGCAATGAAGTCATGGCTTGAAAGTTTACAAAGCTATTTGTTGCTATTTGATATTTATTTTATTTGTTTTGTTTCTTAATATTAGGTGGCTTCTTTACTATTTTGATATTAATTTTATGTTACTACTGATTGACAGTATTAAAAATTTGGAGATGTCCAAGAATTACAAGTTTTGTGATTGATATGGTGAGGTTGTGGGGTATGGCTAAAAATTCTAGGCTTTCTGGAAGAACAAAAATGCAGGTTGGGTGTGGGGATGGAGAAGGATAACTTCACTCACTCAAACAAAATCTTGAGTTTTTGTCGGTTAGGCAAAGATCCTTGGTAAAGCAGTGAAGATGGGCAGCTGTTGAGACTTCAGGAGGGTATAGACTTGGCCCATTTTTTGAGAGTCCCTCAGTTTTCAATTGTGAGGTCTGTGTGCCATGGTTTTTCTCCACTTGGTTACATCTCTTTCAAGAATAAAATAAATCTATAGAGCAGGCTGATGAAAAGACATGGTGGTGCTGTGGGGCATGATTCATCCATCATTATATTGATGCAAAAATTAAGAATTAGAGGTGAAGTGATTTGCCCATGGTCATAAACCTGCTACCTCAATTTCAATCTATCAAAGATGCACTCATTCATTAGTAGTAATACCCTTATCTCTGTGACATATGTCTCTGTGATATATGTCATTCATTAAATGTTGAATATTCAAAGCTAGAGTTGGTGAGATTTTAGTAGATACTTTAATGATAGAACCCAAAAATGATTCTAGTATAATTAATTGCTATTATTAGAGAAGAATTTTTAGGCATTTTATTAATTGTTTTTTGGTTTTGGGGCCACACCTGGCGTCGCTCAAGGGTTACTCCTGGCTTTGTGGTCAGAAATTGCTCCTGGTAGGCTCGGGGGACCATATAGGATGTCAGGAATTGAACCCATATCTGTCCCAGGCTGGCCACATGCAAGGCAACCTACTGCTGTGCTCTCTCAGGCTCCAGGCATTTATTCTTAAATAAATATACTTAAATATAAGTTAATATACTAGGTTAGAACAAAAGCATTCCTTAACACAAAAATTTACAAATCACCACTTAAAAAATGGAATCTTGTTAGTTGCCTTGTTTTTTAACTAGTTATTGATGGCCTGTAGGTGGTGTTAATTAATATACTATTTATTTTAGTAGGAGATGATTGGGAATTATTGCTGCTTAAAAACAAGAATATACTCTTTTTTGTGTTTTAGAATTGAGGTAACATGCTACATTTTGGTAATATTCAAATTACATTTTCAGAATGTGTTTTTCATTAGCTTGGTTATCTTTATTAAGAATAGCATTTCAGATTTACTTGAGTTATTAGTTACTCTTTTATTTCATTTATAATTGTGTCCAGATAGACTTTATGTATTTTAGTTTTTTATATTAAAAGAATAGCTTTTTCCTAAATTTGTTTTTGGGGTTTCATCATGTTCTCCTTGAATATTTATGTTTGTGATTTTGACGATAACTGAATATTAAGGGATACCCATTTGAAAAAGTGTTTCTTAGAGTTGGAGAGATAATACAGCTGATAAGGTGCTTGCCTTACATGCAGCTGACTAGCATTTGATGTTTGGTGCTGTATATGCTTTAAATCCTGTCATGAGTAATCCCTGAACACAGAGCCAGTAATATTCCCTAAGCAGTACTAAGTATGGTCTCCAAACCAAATGAATTCATAAATAAGCATTTCTTCCTGTTTCCTGTTATATTCCCTCCAAATTTTAATAAACAAAATATCATGAAAAACTCTTTACACTATCTGTATCATTAAAGAAATAGTTTTCACCATTTTTGTGTAACAGAAGAGCTATTAAAAACTGCTAATAAAAGATAGATGCTTATTTTTGTGCTAATACTAATTACTGATAATGCATGCTTATGTTTGTCACTCATTACATGGCACTGTACCAATCAGTGATGACTGAGACTCAAGTACTTACACATGTAAATTAACGATTAGTTTTTTTTTTCTTTTTTTACTTAAGTGAGTTATAATGGAAAGCAACTCTAGGTCATAAAAAAATCTTTTCTCTTTAATGCTAATGAAATGTCTCCACTCTGTATTAGCACACTACCCTTATTGGTAATATGTAACCTTCTCTTGTGTTCCTGGTTGTAATGAAATGCTGGGTGCTGAAAAAGCATGCTTCCCAAGAATTTGTGACCAGTTGTTTTCTGTTCATTTATACTGTAAAATTTTGTTTCCTGCGAAGCTGAACAACTGTGAGGACAAGATCAAAGAATATACACTGTACTCAGTTCTGCCAGGTGACTCCTGCTTTATTAATTAGCTCTGAATTCTTCAAGTTAATATACTAGGTTAGAACAAAAGCATTCCTTAACACAAAAATGCAAAAAATTATAATTGAACAAGTTTATATTATGTTTTCTTTAAATTCCCATTTAAAACTACAGTGTTAAAAGCTAAATGTCCCTTCACTTTTCTGAACCTTAGAGTTCAAAAACTACTTTAATTTTTTTCAGATACTCAGTGATCTAGTCAAATGATCTTTATTTTTCTCTAAAATTGGGAAAAATCAGTATTTTGCAAATGCAGTTTATTTAATTTATTTTTTAAACTTATAAATTATTTAATTGAATCACCACAAGATACACAGTTACAAAGTTATTAATGATTGAGTTTCAGTCAAATAATATACCACATTTTTCACCAATACACATTTTCTACCACCAGTGGCCCCAATTTCCCTCCCACCCTCCCTACTGTCTGCAAATCCAGTTTAAAAAATACAGTGGCTTCTAAAATCTGTAAGCATGTTCTGTCGTCTCAGAGAGTACGTTGGTGTTTAAGCATTTAAGAAAAGGACTTTCTCTGTTAATGTTTTGTGGAGCAATATTTGACGGTGAAACTAAAATTCAAACTAATAGTACAGATGCCACTTTCCTTTTCATTATAATGATATATTTGTATGATTCTGAATGATTTTAATACAAGGAATCTTTTCATTAATGTTTCAAAGTTATTGGTGGAACAACAGAAATAAACATTTATACCTGACTTTCCTGATCATATTTTCTTTTGTTCAGGTGGGAAGAGATTAACTTTTAAGAGAAAAGTGCTATATAACTGTACTACCCATATTATTGATTGTGTTATAACCATTTTATTGATAGTTTTAAATATTTGGATCTAATTTGTGAGGCATCTACTAGAAACTAATGTAATTTAAAAATAGCATTGTGATATATAGAGTGATTTTATTTTGTGAGTTCAAAGCATGCTTTATTGAGAAGATGTGAAATGTGTTATTAAAGAAAGAGTAATTTAATATTTGGACTTTCCAAAATTTAAGCTATCTTATAGAGAGGAATTTATAAAGTTTAATAGCATTTTATACTATACATTTATTTATTAGGTCAACTTCTCATTTATTTATTCATTTATTATTTTTATTTATTAATTTTTTCTTTACTTTTTTGTGGTGGGGGCAGACCTAGCAGGTCTAAGGTTTTACTCTTGACTCTTCTCAGGGATTATTCCTCGAGATGTTGATGTGGTGGTGGGGAAAGGGAGCCATAGGTTGTGCAGGAATCAAATGCAAGCTGGCTGCATTCAAGTAAGCTCCTAACCTCTTTACTATTTATGATTTTTAAAAACCTCCTAAAAGTTATCATTAAGCTTACTTGTTAATTGTGATTCAGAAATAATTTTGTCATACGTACAAAAAATAAAAATCCAGATAAAATAATAATTTTTTAATTGTTCAATGTACCTGATAATTGTTGAAATGGTTTTATGTAAATTAGCTGTTTCTGTATTTTTTTCCCTAGAAGCTATTTTTTAAGCATCATTTTAACCATTCTTGCTAGGGTCTCTCCTCTTTCTCTTTCACTTTGCCCTTCCCTCTCTCTTTTATGGAAGGAATATTTGTGTTTTTGAAGGTTAACAGAGGCTGGCTATGCTAAGAAGTGACTGCAGTGCCTTTTGATTATTCATGGACAGTAATAGAAGGCACTTAAAAAGAACAATGAAATTGCTTATTTTTGTGATGGGCCATCTGTTGAATTGTTTTGTGCAACAATTGCACAATAGTATCTATGTCATATCATTCTATTTTCAACAGCAGCTGATTATGTCTCACTGGCTACTTGTCCTTATTTCTAGAGTCCCATGACCATCTAAAGTCACCTTTGCAGGGACCTCTGCCAGAAAGGTATTAGAAATTTTATCTTTCTCTCCCACCCTCCTATTCCTTCTGGGAGTGGAAGGTGAAAGATAGGGAGGGGTTGACTACTGTGATGGGGAGAGGAAGAAGGAGTTGGTCAGATTCTAATTAGTGAGACTTTCTAAATGCCTAACACAATTATCTGTGCTTTCCACCTGTAGTTCTGTAAAAGAAGTTAACAGGACCATTTGATAATTTGCGTAGAAATGATAGGCTTGTAAAAATGAAATCAAGTTTCAAATACTATTATGCAGTCTTTCATGCTTTTAATTATCTGCTCTTTTCTTCATGATGATAATTAGAATTTTTCTCTTGGAATTAATTTCCTTTTCTTTTTTTTTTTTTAAAGATGAGCCATTAGCAAATTTGTTAGAGCAGAAGTGAAATGAAAATAAAACAAATGTGTTGTTGTCCATAGGTCACTGACATTGCTGACGCCATGATTCTGAAGCAGCTTTTTGAAAATCTGTTCACAAACGGGGTCGTCGTTGTGGCAACATCCAACAGGCCACCGGAAGGTAAAAGCAAATATCGTGGTGGCGTTATCCAATTAGGTGGGAATTAACAGGCTTTGAGGAACCTGTAACTTGGTACTCATTTTATTGTGTTAATAAATTAGTTAGTATTTGGATTTGAAAAATGTTTATATTCTTGACAAGTTAAATACAGGTGATCTGTGCTTTTAGTACTTGATGTTTTTCTAAGTAATTATATCAAAGCATATCCAAAGCAATGCAGGCCTTTTTATACTTTTTTGAGGACCTTAATAAAGAAAATCAGTGAAATAAAGACAAAATTCCTAATTAAGTTTTTGAAAAAGACTTTAAAGCTTTTTTACATAATTAGCTTCTAATACTTATTTATATTTTTTAATTATAACACCGTGATTTACCAGGTTGTTCATATTACAGCAGTTTCAGTCATTAAATGTTCAAACAGTAATCCCACCACCAGTTCACCAGTTTATTACCATACCCTGTCCTCTTACAGGCACAAATTTTCTAAATAGCTTTTGTTATAACACAAAGGCAAATAGAAATATCTAAACTCAGATCCATGAGGATCAATATGAAATAATTGTTTTTTATCTCTTCATGATGGTACTAAATTCATTGTCTAAGTCTTTACAGAATTGTGGTTGGTGCCAGTTGTGTCTCCTGTGTTACTATTTAGGCTCATTGAGCTTTGTAGATTACTTTGTAACTTTCTCATCAGATTTTCTGTGACTACTACTGGGCTGACTACTATAAAACTGTTAGGTGTCTTGGGGCCTCTTGGTCAAGAATTTATTGATCTAAAACATATTTTGGTGAGTTGGAAGATTAATGTGGTTAAGTCACAGAGCTGGACTGTTTCTGTCAGAGGGTGTAGGGCAGGAATCCTAAAACTGCAAACTGTGGACATTTATCCAGCCCTGACCTGACATTTACCCAGCTGCCTGACCTGCTTAGCAGCTGACTCCTCCCAGGCCTGCAGTGTGCATGTATGAGATGTGCACCACACTCTTCAATTCCCTTCTTCTCTTTGTCCTCCTTTCATCTCAGGCGGGAGTCTAACTACCACTGCCCACCAAAAAAAGGCCCATAGTTCTTAATGAAATACTCTAAAGTTTAGCCCCCTTTCAACAGAACAACCTTCCTACAACCAATGCCCTCCTGCACCCTTCCTCCCCCAAATTTCTGCCTGTATTTGCGACACACATTCTACTACTTTCAGTCATTCCCATTGTTATTATAGTTGTTAATGTAATTATTTCTCTAACTTCACTTACCAATCTTGTGATAAGCTACACCTTGTGGGCCAACATTTCCACTCTCATCTCTATTGTCTCTGGATATAATTACAATAGTGCCTTTTATTATTCTTAAATATCATAGATTAGTGAGACTATTCGGTGTCTAGATCTCTCTCACTAATTTCACTCAGCATAATAGTTTCCTTATCCATCCATGTGTAGGAAAAAATTATGACTTCATCTCTCCTGATAGCTGTATAGTATTCCATTATGTATATGGACCACAGTGTTTTTAGCCTTTCATCTGTTGTTGGGAATCTGGGTTATTTCCAGATTCTGGCAATTGTGAATAGCGCTGCAAGAAATATAGGTATATATAATGCATATTTGTATTCTGTTTTTGTGTCCCTAGGATATATTCCTAGGAGTGGAATAGCTGAATCATATGGAAACTCAATGTCCAGTTTTTTGTGGAATCTCCATATTGTTTTCCATAAAGGCTAGACTAAACAGCATTCCCACCAGCAGTGAATGAGAGTTCCTTTCTCTCCACATCCCAGCCAACACTGATTTTTCTTATTCTTTGTGATGTGTAT
>PVKC010045684.1:0-11373 GCA_004027635.1 Crocidura indochinensis | reverse complement strand
ATACAGGCAGGTGATGGGGGGGGGGCACTAAGAGGGGGGAATGCTACACTGGTGAAGGGGGTGTTCTGTTTGTGACTATAACCCAACTATAATCATGTTACTTAAATAAAAAAAAACTCACACTGGGGGCCCAGGAGATAGCATGGAGGTAAGGCGTTTGCCTTTCATGCAGAAGGTCATTGGTTCAAATCCTGGTGCCCCATATGGTCCCCCGTGCCTGCCAGAAGCAATTTCTGAGCATGGAGCCAGGAGTAAACCCTGAGCACTGCTGGGTGTGACCCAAAAACCAAAAAAAAAAAAAGCTCACACTGTAATATTTTACAACAGCCCCCTCTTGTGGTGCAAAGTATGCACTTCAAATATAAACATTTAAATGAACAGGATGGCTCTTTTGTTTTTGTTTCTGTGCCACATCCAGGGATGTGCAGGGCACTGTACTCAGGAATCACTCTTGGCTGTGCTCAGGAGACTATAGAGAATGCTGGGGCAGAGGGGAGCGGTACTGGGCAGGATGTGCATTGAGTCTGAGTAGACCACGCGCAAAGCTAAATGTCCTACTTGCTGTACTATTGTTCTGGCCCCAACACCTATTTCTTTAGCTTAAAACTATTGCAGTGGTTTTCCTCTGTGAACCTTCACTTCTTGCACTTGCACCTTTCCAAATAAATATATAGTTGTGCTGTTTAAGAAATTGTTCTGAGGGGCCCGGGAGATAGCATGGAGGTAAGGCGTTTGCCTTTCATGCAAAAGATCATCGGTTCGAATCCCGGTGCCCCATATGGTCCCCCGTGCCTGCCAGGAGCAATTTCTGAGCATGGAGCCAGGAGTAACCCCTGAGCACTGCCGGGTGTGACCCAAAAACAAAACAAACAAATAAAAAATTTGTTCTGGGGCCGGAGAGATAGCATGAAGGTAAGGCATTTGCCTTGCATGCGGAAGGACAGTGGTTTGAATCTCGCATCCCATATGGTTCTCCAAGCCTTCCAGGAGCAATTTCTGAGCACAGAGCCAGGAGTAACCCCTGAGCGTTGCAGGGTATGACCCAAAAACAAAACAAAATCAAACAAACAAAAAAAGAATCATCCTGAAGTCAGACATAGTTCAATAAACTGAGCACATGCTTTGCATGCTAAAGGTCTCAGTTCTATTCCAGCACCATTTTCCCACCTCCCAGCACCACCAGGAATAATTCTCAAGCACAGAGTAGAAAGTAGAACCTGATGGGGCCAGAGAGATAGCACAGTGGTAGGGCATTTGCCTTACTTGCAACTGACCTGAGAGGGACCCGGTTCAATTCCTGACATCCCATATGGTACCCAGACTGACAGGGGCGATTTTTGAGTACAGAGTCAGGAGTGACCCCTGAGTGCCACTGGGTGAGGCCCAAAAACCAATTAATCAATCAGTCAAGTTTAAAAATAAAATAGAGTCTGAGTATCACAAGGTATGACTCAAAAATCAAGAAGGAAAAAAGCAAACCCAGAAAGAATCAACATTCATATTTATTACTTAATTTAACAGCTGGGATTTTGAAAACATTGTACAAAAAGCAATATTCAAAATATTTTAGTTATAAGGTTATTTACAGGTGGTTCAGAGAGGTAGAACAGTGGGCTGAGCAAATGCTTTTACATGTCAGAAATCTGGGTTCCATCCCCAGTACTACATGATTCCCTGTGGGTGATCCCCACCAAGCACAGTGCTGGGAATATTCCTGAGCACCATCAGATATGACCCCAAAACAAACAAACAATTGCTGAAGGGTTCTAGAGTTGGCTCAAAGGGCTGGATCCATGTTATGTATGTGGGAATCTCATTTTCAATCCCCATATTCACAGGATCCTTCAAGCACTCCTAAGCATTGAGCTGGGAATAACCCTCCAAAAATAAACAAGCAAAAGCAGAAAAGAACTTAAGACGCTCTTCACCCTTTGTTCAAATTTACAGGTTGCAGTAACTGGAAACAACCTGTTCTAACAATGTGAAACTGTCCAGAAAGTCTTCTTCTTCAATTCCAAATTTTGTGTACTGATGAATGTAGGCTCTGATTAAAAAAAAAAAAAAGAAAGAAAGAAAATATAAAACAAAGCATCTCAAGCAAATAAATAATATTTGAACAATAAATAGAACTTTCCTAATTCATGGACATTTGGACATAGCAGAATCTCTTAAAATATAAAATTTTTATATTTACATCAATGTTTATGTCAAACATTAACAAACCTTCCAAACATTTGTCATATAACTAAAACCCAATTACAAACGTGGTTGTAATCATAAATTAAAAAAACAACATTTGTCAGTGGGGTCAGAATGATAGCAGAGCCAAGTGGCCTGATCCACTGTACAGCAGGGAAGACATCTGTGTTGCAAACAGTTAACCTGGTTTCAATGCCTGGCATCTCATATGGTTCCTTGTGCCTGATAGGAGTAGTTTCTGAGTGCAGAGCCAGAAGTGACCCGGAGCACTTCTGGGTATGGCTCAAAAACAGAAACAAAAACACAGGGCCTCATGTGCCAGAGCGATAGCACAGCGGTGGGGCGTTTGCCTTACATGCGGCTGGCTTGGGACAGATCTCGATTCAATCCCCGACATCCAATATGGTCACCCAAGCCTGCCTGGAGCAATTTTTGATTTTTGGGTCACACCTGGCAGTGCTCAGAGGTTACTCCTGGCTCTACATTCAGAAATTGCTCCTGGCAGGCTCAGGGGATCATATGGGATGCCAGGATTTGAACCACCGTCCTTCTTCATGCAAGGCCTTGTCATTGTACTATCTCTCTGGCCCCAGTTCTTATCCCTTGTACTGTTTATAATATTTTCCTCATTTAATATAATCCTTACCACATGCCCAGATAAATATATGTCCTAAAATGACATGTTTAAAGTGTTATACCACAAAATGGTAGCCATGCTTTAGACAGTGATAAAAATTAATGAAAATCTGGGAATAGGAGGGAAACTTGCAGAGGTTTATGGGTATAAGGGGATGTAAAGGAATTGGTGAAGAATTCTGGCCATAAGAAAGTAACCCCTGAGCACTGCCGGGTGTGACCCAAAAACCAAAGAAAAAAAAAAAAAAAAAGGACTGAATCAGGGGAAGGACAAGAGTTAATTTTTTTTTTTTTTTTTTTTTTTGGCTTTTGGGCCACACCCAAGGACGGTGCTCAGGGGTTACTCCTGGCTGTCTGCTTAGAAATAGCTCCTGGCAGGCACGGGGGACCATATGGGACACCGGGATTCGAACCAACCACCTTAGGTCCTGGATCGGCTGCTTGCAAGGTAAACGCCGCTGTACTATCTCCGGCTCCAAGAGTTAATTTCTGAGTGAAGATCCAAAAGTAACCCCTGATTACCCAAAAGCAAAAGCAAAAACAAAAAATAAATAAAATTAAAAAAAAATAAAAATAAAGAAAGAAAAGTCTGAATCACAGAAACTGAAGCAAAAACAGTCCGGCAAAACCCTGCAATTTAGCTTTGTAAGCCTGCCTGCTTGCTTGTTTCTGTGTCTGAAAACATAAAAATGGAATGGGCCCTTTGTTTGGGGACAGAGTTGGCAGGGTTACTTGAATTCTTGATCTGTACAAACACATTCCTTTTTTTTTTTTTCTACCCACCTTGAGCTGTAGTCTCCTTTCCTTGAACTTCCCTTAACAGGACTGGATATCACAATTCTTTGAAATTCATTCTAATGAATCTCAACTTCAAAGGGAATGTTGCTGGAAAGTATCGCCTCAGGAAGGTGATTGGGTCACCCTGGTGGAGGTCCCAGACTCATGAAAGGGTTCAGTTCCCTTCTCAGATGCCCATGGGGCCTTCTTTCCCCCTTGACCATTTGAGGGTACAGTGAAACTACCATCAGTGAAGCAAGATACAGCCTTACTAGACCTCAAATCTGCCAGCATCTTTTTTGGTTTGTTTTGGGGCAACACTACAAGGACTCTGTGCTCAGCAGTGATCATGGGCGATACTTGGGGGATCATACACAGTGTAAACCAGTATCAGTGATATGCAAGGGAAGGTGCCTTAATAGTCTTGGACTCTCTCTAGCTCTGCCAGCACTTTGATCTTGGACCTCTCAGTCTCAGATATTTTTGTTTTTGTTTGGGTTTTGGGTCATAGCCAGAGGCCCTCAGAAGTTACTCCTGGCAGGCTCAGGGGACCATATGGGATGGCAGGAATTGAACCCAGGTTGACTACATGCAAGGCAAATGCCCTACCCACCATGTTATTGATCTGGCCCCCTAGATTTTTGTTTGGTTTTGGGCCACTCCTGATAATACTCAGGGGAAACTCCTGGCTCTGCATTCAGGGGTAACTACTGGTGATGCCCAGGGAACCATATGGGATGCTGGGGATTGAACCCTGCTCAGTGATATGCCAGTACTCCACCAGCTGTACTATCATTCCAGTTCCTCAGTTTCCAGGTACCTAAGAAATAAACTTCTGTGGCCAGAGCGGTGGCACAAGTGGTACAGCGTTTGCTTTGCACATGGCTAGGACGGACCGTGGTTCAACCCCTGGCATCCCATATGGTCCCCCAAGCCAGGAGAGACTTCTGAGTGAATAACCAGGAGTAACCCCTGAGCGTCATTGGGTGTGGCCCCCACAAAAAAGAAACTTCTGTTATTTCTTCTGTTTATGAGATATCCAATATATTTATTTTCATTAGATCAGTCCAAATAAGGCAGTTGCAGACCCTGCATTGTTTAATGTTATATTATCTATGTACATTAGGAAAGTTTGTTAACTGATGTTTTACTTACTTTGAAGCAAACATATTCCATGCTTTGCCGACAATCATATCAAGCGGCTTCACTAAAAACTGACTGTTGCTGACTAGAGCGGCGGACTTCTCATACTTGCTAAAGGCTCGCTGGGTTTTCCACACAGTGAAAGCATTGTCAGGCTTTAACCAGGAAGTATATAGAGCTGGATCTTTAAAGCCCCCTAGAGGAAAACAAAGTAAGTCATTTTTATATCAGAAACCACCAATTAGAGAAAGAAATCAATAAACATACTTCCTTATTCCTTTCACCATGAATTTCCATTTATCTTCTTTGTTTTTGTTTGAGTTTTTTTTTTTTTTTGTTTTTTGTTTTTTTGGTTTTTGGGTCACACCCGGCAGTGCTCAGGGGTTACTCCTGGCTCCATGCTCAGAAATTGCTCCTGGCAGGCACGGGGGACCATATGGGGCACCGGGATTCGAACCTTTTGCATGAAAGGCAAACGCCCTACCTCCATGCTACCTCCCGGGTCCGAGTTTTTTATTTGGAGGGGGAGCACATTTGTTGGTGCTCAGGGCTTATTCCTGAGCACTCAGGGCTCACACTTGGTGGGGTCCAGGGAACCATATGTGGTGACGAACTGAACCTGGATCAGCTGTGTGCTAGGCAAGCACCCTAACCACTGTATGTTCTCTCTAGCCCCAACTTGTATCTTTTTTGTTGTGGTTGTTGAAGGCCTCATACATGCAAGGAAATAGCTCACTGAGCTCCACCCAGTCCTTGTTTTACTCTATATTTATTAAAACTTTGTGTGTGTGTGTGTGTGTGGGGGGGGGGGAAATCAGAGAGTTAATATAGTAAGATGCTTACCTCATACATGGCAACCTGGGTTTGATCTCTCTCTTTTTTTTTTGGTTTTGGGCCACACCCGGTGGTGCTCAGGGGTTACTCCTGGCTGTCTGCTCAGAAATAGCTCCTGGCAGGCTCGGGGGACCATATGGGACACCGTGATTCGAACCAACCACCTTTGGTCCTGGATCGGCTGCTTGCAAGGCAAACGCCTCTGTGCTATCTCTCCGGGCCCGTTTGATTTCTTTTTTGTTTGTGTTTTTGGGGGGCCATATCTGGCTGTGCTCAGGAGATTCTCCTGGCTCTGTGCTCAGAAATATTCTTGGCAGGCTCAGGGGACCATATGGAATGCTGGGACTCAAACCTGGGTCTATCTGAGTTGGCAGCATGCAAGCAAACGTCCTACCACTGTGCTATTATTCAGTCCTGGATTTTATCTCTTGAGCCCATAACAGTTCTGAGTCCTGCTAGGATGTTTCCTGAGTGTAGATCAAGGAGCAAACTCCAAACATTGCTGATATGGTATCAAAACATACACACATACATACAGACTATATAAAAACTTTGTTTTAAGGGTCTGAGTGATAGCACAGATGGTAAGGATTGGCAGATCCTGGTTTGATCCTTGGCTTTACCTTATGGTTCCCTGAACCTGCCAGGAATAACTTCTGAGCACAGAGCCATGAGTAACCTGAGCGCCACTGGGTATGGCCCAAAAACCAAAAAAAGGGGAGTTTTCTAAATTTTTTTTTATTTTTTAATTTTTTTGGTTTTTGGGCCACACCCAGTGACACTCAGGGGTTACTCCTGGCTATTCGCTCAGAAGCCGCTCCTGGCAGGCACAGGGGACCATATGGGGAACCGGGGATCGAACCTCGGTCTGTCCTAGGTTAACGCAGGCACCTTACATCCAGTGCCACCACCCGGCCCCCAAAAGGGGAATTTTTTGTTTTTTTTTTGTTTTGTTTTTGGTTTTTGGGTCACACCTGGTGACGCTCAGGGGTTACTTCTGTCTATACGCTCAGAAGTCGCTCCTGGCTTGGGGGACCATATGGGAAACCGGGGGATCAAACCTCAGTCTGTCCTAGGCTAGCGCAGGCAAGGCAGGCACCTTACCTCCAGCGCCACCACCTGGCCCTTTTGTTTTTGTTTTTTTAGTTCTGGGGTCACACTCAACAATGTTCCTGGCACAGTTCTCTAGGGTTCCTCTCAGATGTGCTAGAGGAGAACATGAGGTGTTGGCAATAGAACAAGGGCTTCCCACAGTCAAATTGCTCATTCTACTTCTTTCATTTCTCCTCGTGGCCCTTTATTTTGCCCTAGTTAAGATAGTTTTAGGCCCTAAATTTAGGGTTAGAGATATAGCCTTTCAGAATAGCAGATGCCTTGCATGTGAGGCCAGTGCTCAACACCCAACACACAGAGAAAAACACAGGTTAGTTTTTATAATATCTTGAGGCATATGATCCATACTCCTATTTGGAGGGGGTTTATTTTATTTTCTGGGCCACAATCAGCTGTGCTCAGAACTAACTCCTGTCTCTATGCTATGGATAACTCCTGGTGGTGTTTAGGGGACCGTATGTGGTGCCAGGGATTGAATCTGGGTCAATAATATGCAAGGCAAACAATGTAGCTCCTGTACTATCTCTCTAGACCCATGTTCCTAGTTTTCATAAAAAGTATTTTTTTTAGTAAAGTAAGATTGCTTTGTTTTGTTTTGTTTTGTTTTTTTTTTGGTTTTTGGGTCACACCCGGCGGTGCTCAGGGGTTATTCCTGGCTCCATGCTCAGAAATTGCTCCTGGCAGGCACGGGGGACCATATGGGGTACCGGGATTCGAACCAATGACCTTTTGCATGAAAGGCAAACGCCTTACCTCCATGCTATCTCCCGGGCCCCAAGATTTTTTTTTTTTTTTTTTTGTAAAATTATTTAGATAGATATGAGAGGAGAGAGGGAGGATTTTGTGTTCAAGAGAGAACACAGTCCTCTCCAAAGTGGAAATAGGCAAAGAAACAGAGACAAGCAAAATGAGAGACATGATTATAGGAGAACATGGGCCTGAAGAGCAAGCCTAGAAAGTAATTTTTATCAGGGCTGGACAGAGAGTTCAAATGCTTGTAACACAATGCAGGAGGCCCAGGTTTGTTTCTGTTGTGTTTGCTTTTTATATCACACCAGGTGATACTCCGGGTAATTTCTGGTTCTGCACTCAAAATTTTCCTAATGGTGCTCAGGCGACCACACGGGATGCTGGAGATTGAATTCAAATAAGTTGCATGCAAGGCAAGCACTCTCCCTACCATCTCTCTGGCCCCAAGGAAGCCCAGTTTTGATCTCTGATGCTGCATGGACCCCTCAGAACAGAGTAGGGATCAACTCCTAATCATGGGCACTAAGCCAGAAAACCCCTCTAAGTACTGCTGCATATGCACCCACCCTTAAAAAATTTAGAATATGGGGCCCGGGAGATAGCATGGAGGTAAGGCGTTTGCCTTTCATGCAAAAGGTCACCGGTTCGAATCACGGTGCCCCATATGGTCCCCTGTGCCTGCCAGGAGCAATTTCTGAGCATGGAGCCAGGAGTAACCCTGAGCACTGCTGGGTGTGACCCAAAAACCACACACACAAAAAAAAATTTAGAATAAGTCAGACTGGGGCTGGAGCAGTGGCGCAGTGGTAGGGTGTTTGCCTTGCACGTTGCTGACCTAGGGCAGACCATTGTTTGATTCCCCTGGTGTCTGATATGGTTCCCCAAGCCAGGAGTGATTTATGAGTGTATAGCTAGGAATAACTCCTGAGTGTCACCAGGTGTGGTCTAAAAACCAAAAGAAAAGAGTAACTCAGACTATTCAGAGTCTTTTTACCTATTTACCATATTTAGCATATTTTTATGGTAAATAAGATGGTAAATGGCCCCTATTTACCATATTTTTTAAAAATCATTTATATTGGGGCACAGAGATAGTACAGTAGGTTGGGCACTTGCCTTGTGGGGAGGAGGGGCACAGTGGGCAGTGCTCAGGGTTACTCCTGGCTCTGTATGCAGAAATCACGTTTAGGGGGTGGGAGAGAGAGCATGGAGGTAGGACCAAAAAAAAAAAAAAAAAAATCACTCTTAGAATAAGCTTGAGGAACCATTTAGAATACTGGGGATTGAACTCCAGTTGGCCTACCTGCTGTATTACAGCTCTGGCCTTTGATTCTCTAATTTTGTTAGCATGAAAGATGCCACAGTAAATTTCTGTACAAGAACCCCTGGGTAAGGGGCCCAGACAGAAGTCAGACAGAGAGTTCTGGGCCAGCATGTGTGGGGTCTGGGGATGGAGAGTGGCCAGTCATTCAGGCTCACTCCTGCATAATTAGATGACTAAAGCTCAATTACGTCTTAGATCAGAGGGAGAAAGCCACCAGTGGGGATAGCAGAGTATTTAGATTTAGAAGAATTAAACTCTATCTTGTTTAAACAGCTAATTTTTTTTTTTTTTTTTTTTTTTGGTTTTTGGGTCACACCTGGCAGCATTCAGGGGTTACTCCTGGCTCTACGCTCAGAAATCACTCCTGGAAGGCACCGGGGACCATATGGGATGCCAGGATTAAAAACACCTACCGTCCTTGTGCATGCAAGGCAAACGTCTTACCTCCATGCTATCTCTCCGCCCCCCAACAGCTAATTTTTTTGGTTTTATTTTATGCTGATATAAAAGTTACACTTTGCAACTAAAACACAGAGTTTCCAAGGCTGGAGCGATAGTACAGTGAGTAAGCCTGCCTTACAGGTGGTTAATCTCGATTCATTCCCCAACAACCCAAATAGTCCGTCAAGCACTGCCAGGAGTGATTTCTGAGTGCAGAGCCAGGTGCAACCCTTGATGGCTTGTGGTGTGGCCCCAAACCAACCAACCAACTAAACAAACAAACAATTCAGGGTCTTCTTTCTTTCACTAAGCATGTGAACAAAACCCACCTTTTAATGTCCCCCTTAGCTTCTGCTTACCCAGATCTGCACTGTGCACTTCTTTCCCACGCAGGATAACCAAATTTGCCAAGGAAGTATTGAAGTGCAGCTCTGAGCTCAGAGTCTTCTTGCCGAGAGCAGGCAGTCCTGAGAAGGGAGGCCGGACCTGCCAATCAATACCTACAACCAGAAAAAAGCAGATATTACAAATGACTTTGGGGAGGTGGGTGAGAACGGAGAGCATAGCAATAATGTTCAGGGGTTACTCTTACCTATGCACTTAGAAATCATTTAGGGGGCCAGAACAATAGCACAGCAGTAGGGCTTTTGCCTTGCACATAGCAGACCCAGAATGGACCCAGTTCGAGCCCTGGCATCCCATATGGTCCCCCAGACTGCCAGAAGCGATTTCTGAGTACAGAGCCAGGAGTAACCATTGAGCACCCCTGGCCCCAAAATGAAACAAAAACAAAAAAGAAATCACTTCTAGTGATATTCAGGGAATCATATGGCGTGCTGGGGATTGAACCCCAGTCAGCTGTGTGTAAGGTAAACGTCCTACCCACTTTACTATCTCTCCAGCCTTGGATGTTATAAATGATTTAAACAAGAGAAAAATGCAGTGTGGTTTGTATATTTTATATAAACTTTCATTTGACATTTAAGAGCTATTTTTTTCTTTTTTTTAATTTTTTATTTTTTATTTATTTATTTTTTTTTGGTTTTTGGGTCATACCCGGCAGTGCTCAGGGGTTACTCTTGGCTCCATGCTCAGAAATTGCTCCTGGCAGGCACGGGGGACCATATGGGGCACCGGGATTCGAACCGATGACCTTTTGCATGAAAGGCAAACGCCTTACCTCCATGCTATCTCCCGGGCCCAATTTTTTATTTTTAATTATGAGAAAAAAATGCAGAGAAAGAGGACAAGGTAAAGTTACAGTGGAAGGACAATCACCCATAACAAAATTCTCAGAAGTCCTCTTGCTGATATCTTAACTTTGAACTTTCAGCAAAAAAACATTAAGATAAATAAAACTGAATCCATGTACAATTACTTTGTAAGAGCTATTTTTTAAACTTTATTTATTAATTGATTCATTGATTGATTGATTGGATTCTGGGCCACAGTCAAGCGGAGCTCAGAGGTCCTCTTGGCTCTTCACTCAGAAATCGCCCCTGTCAGGCTGAGGGCCCATATGGGATGTTGGGAATCAAACCAACAACGGGTCCTTCCTGGGGCTGCTGCATGCAAGGCAAATGCCCTACAGCTGCGCTATCTCTCCTGCCCCCTTTCCTTTCCTTTCAGATTTTTGAGCCACATCCGGTGATGATCAGGGGTGATCCCTGACCATGTGTTCAGAAATCGCTCCTGACTTGGAGAGCCATATGGGACGCTCAGGATTGAACCCAGGTCCGTCCTGCGTCAGCCATATGCAAGGCAAATGCTCTACCGCTGTGCTATCGCTCCAGCCCCAGAGCTATTTTTTCTATTAAATGTGTAAAACATTTTTCTGGTTCACCTAAAGTGTTTTCAACTACCCAATTCTGAGAAAAGTATAAAATAGTCTTTACTGAGTATTTAAAGAGTGGTGGTAGGTGCAAAGACTAACTATGTAGGGGCCTGGGAGATAGCATGGAGGTAAGGCGTTTGCCTTTCATGCAAAAGGTCATCGGTTCAAATCCCGGTGCCCCATATGGTCCCCCGTGCCTGCCAGGAGCAATTTCTGAGCATGGAGCCAGGAGTAACCCCTGAGCGCTGCCGGGTGTGACCCAAAAACCAAAAACCAAAAAAAAAAAAAAAAAAAAAAAAAAAAAAAAAAAAAAAAGAAAAAA
>PVKC010045683.1:0-11374 GCA_004027635.1 Crocidura indochinensis | reverse complement strand
AAGAAAACATTTTCCATGCCCCCTCTCCCGTGACTGTAAATAGTATCTTTATTAAAATAAAACTTTAACCTGCAAAACAAAAATATATAAAATAATTTGAGCTGATTTTTTAATCAGAGGTGATATCTGGATTAATGGCTACAATGAGCACGTTTTGCAATGTATAGCTTTTTGAAGCGGGGTTTGAAGCAGGACACAGCAACTCTCAGCTTCAGAGACATACAGAGACATAAACAGGATGCTTAGCTTGTTATGACAGTGTTTGCCAAGGTCAAACGCGCCTCCCTTTATGGAGCCTCACACCCCCTCTGGGGGGAGAGCCCCACTATTTGAGAAGCACTGCTTTACAGCAATAGAAATTTAAAGTGTTGTATTCCATTACGACTACATTCCAGTTGGAAAAAAAATCCTATGAAAAACATCTTCCTAAACGGTCTCCCATAACTTTATTTTGTAGTTACTAAATATCAAGTAAAAATAGGATTTTATGTAAATTATCATAATCTTTTATCTCTTTTTATTTGGCTATACCTAGAAGTGCTCAGTGGTGATACATTTAGGAATTACTTCTGAAGGTCTCAGGGAGACCATATGCAATGTCAGGGATTGTACCCATGTCATCCTCATGCAAGACGAATGAGCTACCTGCTAGCCTATCATATGGCCCTTAAGAAAATAGACAATTAAATATTTTATTCATATTATTGATACCTATAGTGATGCCTACCTCATGAATATATAGCCTACTGGTTCTCTAAAGTCTAGCTTCTAGTAAATTCAATTCCATGAATATTCATACTTGATAATATTTTTATAATAATTAGAACTTATTGATTTAGTAAAATCAGAAAGAAGTTTAATTTGCTATCAAAATCTTTTGTTCTATCTAACTTTAACTGTCCCCAATCACAGCTACCCCCTATAATCCAAAATAAAATATAGGAATAGAGTCATTTTATAATGGAGCATACTTTTAAAAAAGTTATTATAACAAACATTATGCAATCATTTTGAAAAACAAGGAGAAAAAAAAAGCTAAGATGTACCTGAAATATTTTCACTTTTTAAAATTTTCTCAGTTTTTATATTTAAAACACCCCCTGCTTTTAAACCTTACTATGAACTTTTTATGAGCACTTAAATATTATGATGTCTATCTTGGAACATTCATCTACAAATGAGTTGGATTTAGAATTTGAGAATCTCTTATTAGTTAACAACTTTCAAATGACAATGACCATTTTTCAGACTAGGTCAGTTACACAGAGATCAAGATAACATACACATAATATTCAGAACTTTCTCCTCTATCCTCAACCATCAAAATAATAAACCCCAAATTTTTAACATATTCTCTAGTTTTCTATTAACATTTATATTAAACCCCATTTATCTCTACTCCTCTTTCTTATTTCATAACTTGCTTTAAGTTGCTAAAGCAAAACACTTATACAAAGCTATTTATAACAGGCCTCAATTATATAGGCAAAATATGTATACATGCATATGTTAATGGAACCAAGGATATATATTTCTAAATATATGTTCACACAAAAGTGAAATTTAACTACAGTAGAATTTGTGGTGATTTAAATAGAATAGTCATCCAACTATTAAAGTAAGAATCTTGAAAAAATAATTCAAGATTATTCTTGAAAAATAAATTTAGGGGCCAGAGCAATAGCACAACAGTAGGGACTTTGCCTTGCTTGCTGCCAACCCAGACCGACTCCAGTTTGATTCCTGGCATCCCATAAAGTCTTCTGAGACTGCCAGGAGAGACTTCTGGGCACAGATCCAGGAGTAACCCTTGAGTGCTTCTGGGTGTGCACCCCAAACCAACCAATCAACCAATAAATAAAGTTAAAATATGAAAAATAAATTTAGAGGTATGAGTCAACTGACTCATGGTGATAATAGCTCTGTTTTGACTGTAGGTCCCAGTATATAGCAAGGAGAAGGAAATAAATTGCATGGAAGACAAGAAATGCAAATGTTCTAAGATGCATTGCTGGTGATAAGAAAAGACAGAACTACATATCCAAGCCAGATTTACAAACAAAGAAATCATGAGACCAAAAACTTAAAATCAGAACTTAAAATGGGCCTGTGAACTTGGCAGGCTGGGGGCAAGGATGGTGGTATGGGATGCACTCTAAGAACATTGGTGAAGTGGGTCAACACTGGTGGTGGGAATGGCCCTGATTCATTGTATGTCTAAAACCCAACTATGAAAAGCTTTTTAAATCACAATGGTTTAAAGATCAAACAGTCATATGGACATTGAGTAGAAATAAAAAATGATCAGACTTAGGTACCAAATCCAAAACCAATGACAACAGAATCAATACCCAATCTTCACCAAGCTAGACACAGAGGGGACCACTTATACTAGCAACCAGGGGTCAAAATTGGGTGATATGGGATGCATGCTAAGAACAGGGGTGAAGGGAGGAAAACATTGGTGGTGGGAATGCCCCTGATTTAATGTCACTATGTACCTAAAATATTACTGTGAAAGAGTTGTAATCCACTTTGGTCAAAATAAAAAACTATTAAAAGGAAAAAAAAATACAGCACAATAGTATAAATAAAACATTAAAAATAGTTTTGTTTTGGAAAATTTATGGTATAGAATTATGCTTAAATTTTGTTTGGAATGACTGAAAAATGACAGTTTGATAAAACTTTATGAAGTTTACACTTTAGAAGAAAAGTGCTACAAATTTTGGAAAATATAATAGTGACTATGAGTACTTTCCCTATATGTTCTCACAAATTACCTAATGTATTTGATAAAAAATATTTTGGAAACTGACCGCTCTGAGCCTAGTAACTTTCTGTAGGCCACTGTTACTTAATTCATTCCTGTCGCAATTTTTTTTAAAGTCAATGCACCTCTATTTTTCCCTCAGGAATGTCTTGGATAACATGCATCTTAGTTTCTAATAATATGTGTTTCTTTGTGACCTGAAGTACCACAAGAATAACTTTTCCCAGGTTCCAGTGACAACATGATAAATGTCTTGGATCTTTAGTAATTATTTTTGAAATGTGAATTAAGGCATGATTTCGCTGGAAAAAAAAAAGAAAAAGAAAATATACAATTTCAGTTGATGTTGTGCTGGAAAAAACCCTTGGGTCTTCTTTGGCTGTTCCAAATTTGACTTTTCAAGGGAGAAGGATATCCTGTTCTGAAAATGAGGGTGTGATGGCAATACTGCAACCTCTCACAGCCTTGTGGTCAGCAATGATTCAGAGCCCAGTGTTTAAGCTTACAAGGTGTCAAGAAAGAGACCTTGTTGTAGTGTATCATTTTCTTTTGTAATTTTATAATTAGGAGTCAATTTAGTTAAGTGCTTGCTTAATAATTGGCCTCCAGGCCTTCAGATTCCCCCAAATTAGGATAACAATAACTTTTATTGTGCACCATGTTATGTTTTAGAACAGGGTGGAAATCACTGAATGGTTTAAACACTTTTCTGGGGTGGTTTCTAACAAAGGTATCACATGGTTGCAAATCAACAAGGGTAACTTATTTCTTTACAGTTAATTTTGCTGGTTTTTTTTTTTTTCCCAGGGAACTAGTCTTTATTTTGTAATCTGTGAAGAAATCTGTTATTCTACTCTAAATCCTTTCCCCAGTCAGGTGATTACCAACTACATTTTTGTACAGGAGAGAATTAATGCCACATACTGCCTAAGCAGCTTTGAAGGCAAAAAGGCCTGGCCCCATAATAACTTTGTGCTGCTTATTGATTCTGAGAACATGAGGGAGTCCATGTTTCCAGGGGTGTCCAGGGGCTCTCTCTGCCCTTCTTTACCTTTTGTATTCTACCCACTTCCACTGCCACTGTGAACTCTCACATTAACTCTCCACAGGAGACTCCAGGTATCTGAGTGCCCTGGTGTTACCACAGACTGAGTAAAACTGTAGGTAAAAAGCCAGTCCCACAATGAAATCTGATTTTCAAGCCAGCAACAATCAATACAGCTTTAAAATTTGATAACAGGGAACTTTGGCAGAAAATAATCAGATTTGTTGTGAAAGCCCAGGCACATTTTCTCCCAAGTTTATGGTTTATTCTTTCCCTTTAAGTTGATACTTTTGCTGACATATTTAGGGATGTTTATATATGTGTGCCTGTGCATGGGTGTGTGCACATTTTCCCAGGAAACACTTGCTTCCAGAACCTTCTTAGGGTAACTCTGAACAGTTTTCTTGGACTTTGTCATCTTACTTTTCTGTGGGTTTGGGGTAAAGAAGAAGAAAATAAAGGGAGGGTGGTGCAAAAAAGAGGGGCCCAGCATATCGTACTCTATAAATTTATTCAAAAGCATTCAATTTGCGTGCACATCTTCATCACTCCAGCGATAATTAAATCTCAGCCTCACAGGTGATGTCCTCACACAGTCTCTTTCCCCAGTTCCCACTGGGCCAATGAAGCAGGCCTCCCCGTGAGGCCTGTTAGCACAGATCAGGTGGTAATGTGGAGGGACAGATGAGCTTTAGCTGACAGATGGCAAGATGACCTGGAAAACCTGCCCCCTTTTCTAGGATCAGGCAGCAGCTGACAGGTATTATTTCATAAAATAACGTCTAAAAGGAATCGCCAGGGTCTTCGCATTAATCTGAGGCTGCAACCAGCCATGTAACGTTTATGTCAGAACAAATCTGTCTCTATGCAGGAGAAGGAAAGTGGTTTTTGATGAAGTTGTTCATAAATTTTAATATAATATGCCTGATGGTGTCAGATAGAGTCTCATATCTCTTTTATATTTAAAGGCTCTAGTGAAACATAGAAATATTCAATCTTCAACAAGCTACTTTTACATAACTAAAAAGTTAACTAAGGATACCTTACAGATTTTAGTTTTTGGTATTTTCAATAAAGAACTGGTTCATCGGAGCTGGTTTTTAAATGAAAATTATTTCAACGCCATGAAAAGCCTTTTTGCCTGGGGTACCAAACAAAAGGAGTGAAGCTGTTGCAAAGTTTCTTTTATGGAAAACTTGCTTTCTGGAAAGAAGGAAACTTGCCCAAACCCACAAGTAAACAACAATGGCAGGAAGCCCCTGTCTGCTACATACATAAATAATATTTCACAACTTCTGGTGAAAAATATCAACTACTGACTGGTTGGCAGAGATAACCCCGTTCAATAAATGAGCTCTCCAAGCATCTGACATTTGAAAGTTTAGCCCAAATGAATATATGCTGGGAATTTGACCACCTGGAAGGGGTTTGGCTTTGTCTGTCCTATGTGGAACTCCCAAAAGAATGATGTGGCTAGGAATAACCCATGAATCAATTTACACCCACTACAGAATCACACATTCATTTAGGCCTTATTCTACTTATACAATCCACTATTTCAGTATCAAACATCTAAACTTGCCAAGGAAAATGCTGACATCTTTCTATTTATTAGATTGTTATGAAACAAGGAAACCACTTATTGAGACTGTGTGAAAGTGGGGAACTTTTCCTCTTCTGGAGACCTTTTGTAGTGTGAGATTGTCTCTTTGTGTATCTCTAAGGATAATCACAAAGTGAATTCATTAACATAACAGATGCACAAATAACCTGGAGAGTCATGTATTAGAGAAATGAAACCATCCCCACACACCTCATAATCACATTTTCACCTGCCCATCTGGTGCAGACCTGACTTATTAGTAAATGTACTAGATACAAAATAATGCCATTTTTATATTTCAAACTCATGCATGAACACAATTTGCAAAGACAAGTGATACCTTAGTAAGAGAAAGATAATGAAGTCACAAACTTCAAGATGTTCCTTTTAAAAATAGAAATCAGAAAGGCATATGGAAAAAGTTCTGTTTTCTTACTTTTAAAGGCCTGCATAGGTTTAACCTTTTAAATTGATTAGCTAACAAAATATATTTTAAATAATAAATTTTTAATTTGGGCTATCATATAACAAACTTAAAGATTTAAAAGTGCATGATTGTATTTCATTATGACAAACCATACCTTTAAAAATACAAATGGCACTGCCTTTTGTGAAAGTTCTGATTATTTTTTACATTGAAGCAACACCATATTAAATTGCTAAGGAAGAGAATAAGTTTAGAATCAGGAAAAATCATCATAAAACATTCTCAGGTGAAGCAGTTGGAACCAAATAATTAATGACTAATTTAAAAGGTTAAGCAAGCAATTAGTATAGACTTATTTACATATAGTGCCCACTTAGACCTATAAATTAAATTTAGAGCACATACATATAGACACACATAGATGCCTACTTTGTATATAGAGTCAAAGCCATTCTTTGCATGTTATCAAGTTTGAGGTTTACGTCACATAGAATTTTTATTTTTAATTTTTAGAATTGCAAATTTTATAGAATGACAATGCATCAAAAGTAAACTGAGTTGAGCATCCTAATGGATTTTTATGCTTTTCTAATCAAGTTTTCCTCATTGTTTTATTCATAATTTTGAGCAATATTTTAAAACAATTTTTAAATTATTTCAGAACAGTGAGCTATGGTTTCATACACACAGTAACTTCCTTTCTATGAAAATTATCAGTTATGTGATATAGAATTAAATGATGTATTCTTTTACTCAACAATTAGGTTTAAAATAGTGTGCTATGGACATTTAGGATTATTGCTATCACTTCAAAATTTTATAAATAAAAAATTTATTAGATACATTTTGAAAATATATTAGTAGCTTGAGAATTCTTTTGAATATCTATAGTTTTTTTGAGGACAAGTCTTATATTTATGAAGCCTGGGGTTTGATCTCCAGTACCCTAAATACACACGTAAGAATGAATAATGAAGAAAAGACAGTATACTTTTTTGATTTGAGTTTTCACATGAACACATTACATTTTGAAGGGAATAACCCAATAAGGGCATATAGATACAAGTTATACAGAGCTGAGTATGTGATTTGGTGGTAGGGCACATGATTATCATGATGGCCCTTAAAAAATCAGTACCTTGGGGCCCGGGAGATAGCATGGAGGTAAGGCGTTTGCCTTTCATGCAAAAGGTCATCGGTTCGAATCCCGGTGCCCCATATGGTCCCCCGTGCCTGCCAGGAGCAATTTCTGAGCATGGAGCCAGGAGTAACCCCTGAGCACTGCCGGGTGTGACCCCCCCCAAAAAATAAGAAAAAAAATTAATAAAAAAAATCAGTACCACACACAGACTAAAACCCAAAAACTCCTTTATAAAGTTAATACCATAAATATACCCTAAATGCCTGATTTCTGGATTCCAAAGTGCCATGACTATTTTACTACTTCTCTACCATGTATATATTCTCCAAATAGCATCTGGATATTACATCACTCTCATTCTATAAAAACTATTCAATGGTGTCCTTTAAGAAAAGCCAAGTCTTATAATGCATACAGTATTACATGATCATTGTGCACTTCCGACTATCCATGCCTGTTTCTCCATCCTGCTTTTCCATTCTTACTCATTTTACTCCAATTAAATTTACCTTTTCACTATTCTATATAGTATCACAGCATGCAGATGCCATTACCTCTGCTGGAAATGTTCTTCTCCCAGCTACTTACATGGATACTGAAGTGCTAATTTCCAATGAAAATGTGTCTAAACAATACCCACTAACATTCTCTAAAATGGTTTTTAGTGAAGAAACATAGTTCATATTGAATGAAACTTGCTTAGAAAGATAGGAAAGAGAAACGAATGGTCCAAGTGTGGAATTCCCTATTACTTTTTTTGTTTTGTTTTGTTTTGGTATTTTTTGTGTCACAACCGGCAGTGTTCAGGGGTTACTCCTGGCTCTATGCTTAGAAATTGTTCCTGGCAGGCTCTGGGGACCATATGGGATGTTGGGATTCTAACCACTGTCATTCTGCATGCAAGGCAAACACCTTACCTCCATGCTATCTCGCCGGTCAATACTCTGGTCTAATACTCTTATTTTGCTGTTTCTTCATAACATTCATATTTATATGTTTGTTTATTGTGTCACCTTTCTACAACATAAACTATATGGACAAGGTCTTTGCTTTGTGCAATTCAGAGTGCCTAACATCAAAAACAGTATGATATCTGGCATCAAGCTAACAATTAAATTTTATTTTTATTGGGGTGTAAGCATTTCCTCTTTGGGCCAGAGATAACCTCCGCCCCATATCCCCAGTAATGATGGATGTGGCCTCCAAACTAAATTAAATTCTTAGTATTTTTACGGAGAAATGCTAAATTAAGCAGGGAATTTAGGTTCTGTGATTGTGAGCTTTGCTCATATTCGTGAATTTACACAAATGTATGAATCTTCTATTACCCAAGATAAGGGTAAGTCAAGGGGAAAGAGTGGCAATTAAAGAGTATGTGTAGGGGGTGGGGGGACTTAAATACTGACTTATGGGGTCTGCTTTGCAAGCAAGAAGCCAGTGCTTCAATACAAATGCTTTCACATAAACTAAATAAGATCCTAATAATGTTGCTACTTGTACCTGGCAGTCATGATATACATGGAACAGCAAGCAATTTCTGACTGAATGGAAACTACCTTTGTAGGATCACCAAAACTGAAATTTTACTACCATCAGTCAATACCAACTAAAAGTTATGTGGATATAACAGCTAGGTCATGTGGCCCCTGGCAAATGATAATAGTAGTTCCTTCAAAGGCGTATAATATAATTGGAAAGTGTCATACTAGTAAAGGCATTTCCAGCAAGTACCATAACTAAATAGTCTGGTATTTACAATAATAATAATAATAATAATAATAATAATAATAATAATAATAATAATAGATTAGCCTCTGTCATTACAACAGAAGGGTGGGATAAAATGAAGGGATTTTTGTATTTAAAGAAAAATACTTAATATTCTTGGTTATATTGATAAGAATTAGTGGGCTCTTTCTCACTTTGAAAATATTTAATAATATTTAATAATATAATTTTTAATCACCCTGGCCTAAAAGTGTTTGGTTCATATATGCCAATTGGGTCATTAGTTGTATAAGTTTAGGCACATTTCATGTGTTATTTTATCTGTACAGTGTCACTGACAATAAGATAACTTAATTTAAAAAAATCCCTAAAACAAATCAAAGGATAAACACTTCTATCCAAGTCAGACTCTTACATATATTAGGTTAGCCATTATCTGGTGCATGTAGTATCTTGATTTTAATACTAGTAGTTAGTGTGGATATAATACATTGTGAAGTTTTCTCAGCACAGACTTACATTTTATAAACCAACGTTATTTCTGTTGAATATTTAATTTCTTCTTGATTAGTCCATAGCAAATGAGTAATTTTATTTTAGGAGAACTAGAGAGCACTCAAAGTATTCTGCCAGTTTGGTATCTGGGAACTACAAAAGTAGCCTTCAGCTAGGTAATGGTTAACATGAAGTGCCTTCTTATTTGAGAGAGAAAATATTACTGTTATTCCTTATAAATAACCACTTCTCCATTTACACAGAAAAAAATTGAGAAACATATTGAATACATTCAGGTAATTTTAGCATTCAGTCTGTATTTTGGTAAAATGAAGGAGTGTACAGAAAAGTTAAAAAATAAAATTTGATTAAAAATTCCAAAACATATGCCTTCACATATAAGCATGGCTATTATTGTCATGAAATTAAGTGAATTTTAATTTTAGTGTGCTAAAGTAGGAGGGGCCCATGCTAGGTTTCCTTAAGTCTTTTTCCATTCATAATACCCTAAACTACCAGGCCAAACCAGGTAGCCTATCAGGAAAGGACACAAGGATCAGTAGTAAGGTACCTCTAGCCAGGGGTCTTCAAACTTTTTAAACAGGGGATCAGTTCACTGTCCCTCAGACCATTGGAGGGCCAGACTATAGTAAAAACAAAAATTACGAACAAATTCCTATGCACTCTGCATACATCTTATTTTGATGTGAAGAAACAAAACGGGAACAAATACAATATATGGCCCGAGGGCCATAGTTTGAGGACCACAGCACACTAGCCAATCATTTTATAGATCATCAGAAAGTTAGAACTGCTCTATGTCCCTTTACTACATAATCCTCTTCTTGACCTTGGGTGGGGTTCATCTCCTAGAGATTACCCTGGCCAGACAGTTTGTGAGCTGTTGGAATGTGGATAAGAGTATTTAGCTTTAAAATAATAATAATAAATAAATAAATAAATAAATAAATAAACAAACAGCAGTACCTCTAGTTATCCAGGAGAGGATGTAGGGAGTGGCTGATAATGGGCAACAAACACTTAGGTTGACTCTTTGAACAGAATTTTATCTACCAAACTATTTATTCTCCTTTTGTAAATTGTGTATAAAACCTGATTTTCTCAATCATTGTAAATAACTCTCCAAGACAGTTGAAAAAGTAGTGGAGTAGACAAGCAGGCCACTGTTCTATGTGTTTGTTATTACATGTTTGACCATTGCAAGTTCTGTTCATTCGCTGTTTTATATAAGGACCTAAAATAGAGATTTCTGAAGCAGCTTACAATTGTTGAATTTGTATTCAAGTGTTGAATTTATAAGTGCTGTACTCCTGATACAATAAAATGGTAGCCTAGTGTTTCTATCAAATGCTTTACATGACTGGCATTTGTCAAATGAACAAAATTTTTTCTATACTATAAAGGTATATATTATCCAATTTTTCCAAAGAATAGATATTAGTGGAAAAGCTTTATTTTTCAGATGTATTTTCAATTTTTTTCTATAAGTGAATATGGTCCATATTAACATTTTAGATTGCACTTTATTTGGAGGCAGAAGGAAGGAAGAGATGCTCACTCAAATAATGATCAGACATTTAATTATGAATTTACTTACAAATCAATCCAGATCATTACATATAATAGAAGTAGGCTTCAACTCTGGTGATGCTTGAGTGATGCCAGGAAAAGATAGGAAAATAGACATCTATTTTGGAACACCCAAATTCTTTTTCAAATTTTACTTATGCAGGTGGATTACATTTCCTTACTATGAACTTAACAGCTTTTTTTTTTTCCTAAACTCTAAAACACATAGGCCTTTTTGCCTGAGTTAAATTTATTTCCTAAGCTGGTAAAGCTTTTCCTTTCCATATGGTCAGGATAGCTAATTTAGTTTGTCTCTGAGGTGGCCAACATTATAGTGTGGTATCATAGGATATAAAAATAAAAGAAGGTATGAAAACCTTATTCTAAAAATGAAATAAAAACAGATGGGACATACGTTTCTAACGTATTTAATTTGCATCGTCTTTTTCTCCTTTTAAAGTTCTTGTGGACCAATCTTGCAAAAAGGCAAAACAAACCCTAAACACTAGTTCTATGCCAACAAGCTGCCAGGCTGATCTTTTTATCTCCATCAACTCCACAAAAAAAAAAAA